>VZTT01022499.1:0-61650 GCA_013400855.1 Buphagus erythrorhynchus
TTTCCTAATATCCAGTCTAAAATAACCACCACTGATGACGGCATAACAGCCTAAATTATTTCAAATTGCATCTTCATTTGCTATGAATATTAACCAGCAGCACAATGAGAGGAAGGAAAGTGTTTTCTAGAGATATTTTCACTTGAGAGACCTGGCCATAAGGCTGTTGAAATGTAGGATGGAGTGAAGAAAGGGAGAGAGATCATGATTAGCCTGACTCTGTCCGTGTCCTTAAGCATATCAATGAAGAGCTTAATGGAATCATAATGAACATGTTCTTGGGTACATGTGCTTTTCCAGCAGCCCTTGCAGCTCTTGTGTAAGACAGAGAGCTCCATCTCCTGGGATATAGCTCAGTCCCTGTAACATTAACAGAGACCTTGAAAGGGCTCATCTTTGTATTCTATTTTTTCCCCAGTGTTGAAGAATCCCCTGTGAAAGTATTCATTAATTGTGTGGGAGTAGGGGGAAGGAGAACATATTTTACTTTTTTAGATGGCAGCCTTTTGGAAAAGTCTAACACAGCAGTGCCAACAACCAGCTTGCAGGCTTGGGGTTTAGAAAGACCATAATTCATTGGTTCATTCCAGTGGACTCTAATATTTTGTCCCTGGATTTCCCACTCTTGAGGGGACTGTTAGGCAGCCAAATCACCATCCTTTCCCTGAAGTCAGCACTATGGTGAGCTGGTATTTCTGCTCCCAGGGAAGTTCCCCTTCTGGTCTCTGCTCAGACTGGGGTAATGGTGGGGTTTCTCACAGAAAATCAGAAAAAAGCAGGTAGATGCCAAACTGGAAGCTTCTGGGACTTTAGAGTTTTATCACTTATGCTGCAAGTCACTTGGCTCCTGAATCTGGGAGTTGATGCAAGGCTCACAATAAAAACATGGAGTTTGGTTAAGAATTGCTGGCTGAAATCACAATATTAATCCAAATATGTAGCTCATATAAATATGAAAGTCAAAATAATAATATGTCAAAATTTAAGAAAATACATGACAAGAGTTAAAATCAAAGAATTATGACAAACTATGGAAATGGTCTAAAAATACTTGCTGCAAGTACTTGTAATGAAATAATGACAAGATAAAAGTGCAGCTCTTTTTATTAGACAACATTATTGAGTCCTTACAAGGACAGTGTCTAGCAGCTTTATCTAGGCTAGGACTCAGTTCAAGGCATGCACATTACACAGGGCACATAAATTCCCACCCCAGACTGTATCTTTGGAGATATGGCCTGCAGGGCTTTGCCAAGGGAAGTCTGCTGATCAGTGCTGCTAAGGACCTGCTGAGCAGAGCTGTGCACACTCTGCCACTCAGGTGGGACAGTTTAGCCCAGAGCTGTGCCTCTCCAGCCTCTCACTGGGGCTGCCTCTCTGTGTTTGGAGAGCTGGGCTGCAGCTTGTCAGCCCACGCTGGAGCTGATGGATGAGCAAAGGCTCAATGCTGCAGGACACTAAAAGGCAAATCATAAAAAAAATAAAATCACTCTATGGCTTTACAATAAAAATGGGCATATGAAGGAGATTCAGAAGAGATTGCTACTTTGTTCTATACCGAGTCTGAAATTAGGTAGAATTTATCAGACAGCTTTTAATAATAAAAATAAATGCTGATGTCGCTATTACATCGGGTCTCTCATCTATTGTTCAGAATAGAAAACATAAGCTTATCTACAGTGTCTCTTTTCCTTTGTTTTTTTATTTTCACTCTTTCCTCTTTGCTTTCAACAATTAAATGATGTTATATACAATGCCCTCTTTATACAGGTGGAGTGGTGGTGCTCTGAACTTGGCCAAAATAAGCCATTGCATTATAAGCTGCAGAGGGTTTATCAGCTCATGCCAACACAGGGCAGTGACATGCTTCAGTGACAGAAATTTCCCTTAAACAATCTTAACTATCTGGGGAAGGGGAGCAGAAGGTAAGAGGAAAGTGTGCCAAAGTGCAAGAAAACAAATTTATTGCTTTCTCCAGGAAGCAACTTACCATATCTCTAACAGCTAATGAACAGCTTGCTGTTTTCTTCTGTTGGAGTTATATCTTTAGAGGGATAAGAATTGATGTCTACCCACTTATTAAGCAATATTTTAAAAATGTGAAATCCTCTTTCTCATTTCAGAGACAAGGAAGGTAGAATAGATAAGCTCCAGAGTGAGGTTTTCCAAAAGTTCTCACCATTGTCACCTCTCTTGGTAGCAAAGTCACAGCTGATCCCTGATCTGTGCATGGCTGCTTCTTTCTGGAACATGTCAGGGTCTTTTACATGTCTGTGCAGGATGAGGGAAGGAAGGAGCATATCCAACCACACAGCAAGGTGAAATGCTATCTGGGAGCAGCATTAATTTGGTCAAGACCATTCCAGCTAATGTGGATTCCCTAATGACTCCTAATGTCAGCACAGGAAGAGTCACCCTTTAATTTCAAGGGCCTGTTCAAGATGATTCTTGGCAGTTAAGCATATGGAACTCACTCCAGGTAGCAGCATCCCCTTGCCAGTGTCACCAAAACTACAGGAAAAACAAAACCCTCCAACAACATTTTTAGTGTAAGAGAATCAAGGCACTACTTTATTCCTGCCAGGATGTTGTTCTGGCCAGGATGTGCAACAGAAACAATTTCATCCACACATAACCCAGGTGTGCAGAGAAAATCATTCTACAACACATGGATTTTACTAGATTTTTCAGACACTTATACAGCCAAACCCCATAGAAATTCATTGGCTCAGTGTTCATTGGCCCCAAGTTCTGCAGTTCTTAGTATTTGGTTTCCTATTGGATACAGATTTCTTTGCCTCCAATGTTAATTAGATCCTCATTCTTATATTTTTTTCCCCAGACCAGGTGTCTCCAACTATGCTAGGGGTTCATGGTTGTTAATTGTTGTTGATGTTCATTATCTTTTGTGTATCTTCTGAGCTACTCCCAGTCTGTTGAGACCTCAAGCTCACCAGGCATCTCCTGGTGGAACAATACCCTGGAAAGAAATTTCAATTCCCTTCTCCCAGAGCAAAGGCAAACATAAATTGGACTTGATGATCTCAAAGGTCGTTTCCAACCTAGTTGATCCTGTGAAAACTGATTAAAGTTACATTAAAAAAAAATTAAACTTCATATGGTCTCGAACACCAGAACTCAGACTGAGATTTCAGGAAAACCAGATCTGCTGAGAACCCCAGATGGGGACAGGGCAGGGGTGTGTCTTAGTCCCTGTCCCTTGTCTTTCTCATAAGGTGCACTGCTCCAGAGACCAGTCTTTTAAACCAAGACAGTAGGGTTTAACAAACAACATAAAAAGATTATCATACAAGGTCATTACCTTCAGGCTAGAAGGAAGAGGTTAATTGGCTAGAAATTAATAAACAAAACAAAAAACAAACAACAATACAACCATGACCTAGAAGTGGGTAAAGCCAAGTGAAGTCTTGGGTTGGAAAATGTGGATTTAGTGCAAACATTTAAACTAATGTGTTTAAATTAATATGCATGAAACAAGTGTTTAAATGAATAGTGAGATTCTTTCACCCCATTCTTAAATAAATTGCAAGACTTTCTCAAAACAAGGAGATATGAATATTGGTAATATAGATAAACATGTCTCCAACAAGAAACCCCTGTGGGTGTAGTCAACCTGGGCAGTCTGTTATGTGGTAGCCTTAAATATGAATAGAGCAGCTCCTTTACTCTCTTGACTTGCACAATCCATCAGTGTCTGCACAACCCTGGCTCCCTGTGGGCTTCTACCACAGCTCATTTCTCATGGCACCAGTTAGTGCTTCAAACACACCACTGGCAATGAAAAATGGATAAAGAAATTGGATTTGCCAGTGCTTCTCATGCCAGGCAAAATAACAGGAAAGAGGAAGGAAGGGAAAACCTTCCTCCATTGTCAGGGTGTTTGCTGGAGGAGAGAGGAGCCAATATGTCTCTTTTGGGAAGGTGGGAGTTAAGGGGGACAGCTGGTGCCAAGACACTGTGTGGAAGGGGATCCCTGCTAACATGAGGTTGGAATTACTGCTGCACTGCCTTGCCAATGCCCCCAACGTTTTCTACCTGCAGAGACAGAACAAAACCACATGAGATGGAGTCTAATTAAATTACTGTGTGGATTCTGAAATATGAGTGCATCCTAAGACTTTAGCAGCATATCTTGATGTCTCAGTCATAGAATCAGAGAATGGTCTGGGCTGGAAGAGAAAATAAAGCTCATCTTGTCCCAGCCTCCACCATGGGCAGGGATACTTTCCACTGGACCAGGTTGCTCAGAGCCTCATTCAACCTGGCCTTAAATACTTCCAGGAATGGGGCATCTATGGCTTCTCTGAGTATCCTGTTCCAGTGCCTCACCTGCCTCACAGGGAAGAAGTTTTTCCTCATATCTAATCTAAAGCTACTCTTAGTTTTAATCCATTCCCACTTGTGCTGTGACTACATGTAAATAGGCCCTCTCCAACTTTTAGCTCCTCCACATACTGGAGGGCCACAGTTAGGACACCCCAGAGCCTTCTCTTTTCCAGGCTGAACCATCCCAATTCTCTCAGCCTTTCTTCCTTGTGGGAGCAAAGACTGCCTTGCAATCACAACAGCACCCACCAGCACAACTTGTGACAGAAAATAATGAAAAGTGGATCTTGATCAACCAGGAAACTACCCAAAGGTAAAGAGAGTTAAGAGTTTGGAAAAGAGCCCCCAGGACACACATCTCACCTGATTGATTAATGGAAGGTGTTGGAATAGATGAAGTCCCTTCCAATCCAAACTGTTCTGTCATTTATGCCACAGGCTCTAAGGTGTCTTTCTTTTGCCACAAGCAAAAAGAAACAGAAAAAGCTTCAGCAGTATATAAGAGCAAAACAGCCATCAAGTCTGTCCCACCTTGTTTCAGGGAACTCCAGACATTATATGGGGTTATTTTAGACTAGGCCAGCTCACCTCACTCACAGGCACACTAGAGGGTCATACTTAGAAAAGATTCCATCCCTTCCTAGCTCAGCCTTTCCAACAGGAGTTGGAAGGATTTTCCCTATGCACTGCTCTTCAGTCCCTATACATGACTCAGTACAGTGAAGACAGACATCACTTCTCCAAAACCTGCTGTCCTAAAGATGTAGCAAAACATGTGCCAAAGAGCAGTTAACACCTTCAAATCACAACTGACTTCTGAAAGCGCTGGCTACTATTTTTGGAAGGCAATTCCTTGCTTTGAAGTACCTTATTTTAAAAAATACCGGTTTTTCCTCCTTTCTGTTGATACTTGTGACAGTGGGATCTCAAGGTGTCAATGACTCTGCTGTGCTGCAGTCACCCTGAAAGGAGGCACTTAATGAGATGGTTGAAAAGAGTAATCAGGCACTAGGTGAAACACAAATCTCTGGCTATTTGGGATTACTGACTCTAAACGGCAAGTCGAATTATTTTTCTATTGCATTTATTCACAAATCCATACAAGCCTTTTATCCTTCAAAAATGCATAAGCAGTGTGCTTCAGAGGCTGACATTCCCTGTCGTGGCTGAGACCACAGGTCACTGTGGCTGATGTCAACACTCCAAGAGTGGAGTCGATGGACTGGTGAGCATGGACAACTTACTCAGCAGGTCTTGCTTAAGGAACCTTTCCTTCCCTGAATTCCTCTTTTCCCAGTCAGTTCCAGTGGTGGTGGTATGTCCACAGACCCTACTGAGCAACAACAACATCCCCATATTTTCTGTGCTGGTGTTTTCCACACTGATGGGAGCAGCTATGTTTGCAGCTATAGGGGAGCTGCCAGTTTCTCCCAGTCCCAAAGTGTTCACAGAGGCAGAGAGCACTTTGTGCCCATCAGTAGAAATGCTGTTTACACCAGTGGAAGCAGATGGGAACAAACCTAACAAAAGGGCAACAGGACCTGCAAGACAAGGACTCTCACCCAGAGGCTTTCACAGCTAGCCAGTGAAAATGAATGGGAAATCTAATGAAAAACCTCAAACTGAGCTGCGTGGTGGAAGATGTTTCTCCTCTCTCTTTAGTATCAAATATATGGCCATAAAGGAGTACAAGAAAGAACCTGCATGGTCTCTAGAAGCCTTGACAGGAGCAGCAAGTAGAGGAGTCTCCATCTTGGGCTGGGGGGAAGAGTGAGAGGTAAAGATCTGCCTTTGATGTGTCTTGCCTGTTCACAGGCAGGACGTGTATCACAGCTCCTGCACCTGATGGGTCTGCTCCCTCCACAGTTTTCCTTTGAGACAACCACCACCAGGTAGATAAGCACTTCATTACAGTACATATAAATAAAAACCAAAAGCAACCAGACCAGTTTTCCCATTAAATGCATATTGTCCCCATGAGGCTGAAATGGAGGCCTGGGTCTGAATGTATTGTTGACAGGAATCCATTTGCAGAGGCATCAATTATTATGACTGCAATAAATCATTTACAAAGCACTGTAAATTCCAAACAGAGTTGAACAAACACAGGGCTTCATCATTACCCATTTCTCTTACAGCCAGAGCTGGGCTCAGAAGAGGTGCCTACCTTAAACAGGATTGATTGGAGGTATTGTACTCAGGGACCTGTACTCTGAAAAAGGGGTTTGTTTTAAACTTTGTAAAATAAAGGGTAAATCAAGGTTAAACCTCACTCAGGCAGCTGGAGGGCTGCAGTGTTAACCTGCAGCAACGCCTGAATTTGGAATTTTGAGAATGCCTGAAGGAGAGGTCCAGATATACCTCCTTTGCCATGGGGATATGTGTGTACAGAAAAGGCTCTCACACCTCTGGAGATGGTCAGGAAACACTCCATGGCATCTTCTGCCTGGCCCCAGAGTGTCACTGTGCTAACCAATGGCTATGTTCAAGTCACCTGCATGGGGATGGCTCTGGCCAGTGGGAATTTCTCCACCAATATTAGGACTCAGGATTTCTCACTGCATCTTTTTAGGGGCAAAACTTGGGGCAGATCCTGTGAGCGATGCTGTGTGAAGGTTTCACAAGCACTCATGAAGTAATGAGCATTAAGGAGTGAGAGTCTGCCCTGCATCCCTGAGCCAACATGAGGGCAGATCCTGCTCCAGCTGTTCCAGATGTTCCAGCTGTTCCAGCTGCTCCAGTGCTCCTCTGTCTCATCCAGCTGCTGGGAGCAGGCTTTGCAGGCTGTGGGAGCCTCTACTGCTCAGCCATCATTTTGCAAATCCCTTAGTTACAAATAAAAAAATAAAGCAATGGGTAGATGGCACTAACACAAGAGAGCAGCCAAATCAGCTCACCTGCTTAAGTCAGTTGCTCTTTGGGAAATATTTTCTCTGCCAGACTTTTATTTTAGAGTCCTGTGGTTCACTCTCCCTTTCTTTTCTGGGCCAAAAAGCTGCTACTGGTTTCTCTGGGGCTGAGCACTGCCGACTCCTTTGTCTCATCCAGCCACATTTGGAGCTAATCCCTGCCAGTTTTATCCACTGCAAGATCCACAGAGGCATTTAAAAATTTGCAGCAAGCCACAAAGGCCTTGTTGATCATTCAGCCAAAGCCAGGGCTCTGTGCCCCTTACCCACATCAGACCAGAGTGACTCCAGCAAGATGAAAGGTGATGTGACTCTGAGGTGGATCCAGCCTCCTGTCAGTGAGACTGCAGCCTGAGCTGCAGGTTTGGGAGGCCATCTGGCCCAAGTATCAGCCCTGGACTCGACTTTATCTTCACAGGGGCATCACTGGCAATATAACAGAGCAGAATCAGGCCTTTTGGAAGCAATGAAAGCTGAGATCCAAAGTCACAGGACTTGGCATTGATGCTTAAGCACTGAGCCAGCAGTGATTTTCTCATACAGACATACCTTGAAACCATCCCCAGTATGCTGGCAGGGGTCTGAGAGACATGCTGATATATTCTGCAGTATACCATATATTTCTGTGCAATTTAAAGAATTGCTATATCAGCCAAATCTCCACAGATTATTAAAAATATAAAAGAATTTATGAATATTTTACATTTAAATTCTCTGCCAACAGTTTGCAAACAGCCTGATGGGTGATTAATTTCCCTCAGTTTTGGGGTACATTTATCAAGTTGTGTTGTTGCCCAAGTGTTGTGGGCAGTAATGGTTTTTTGGAGTCCATGTATGGCACATAGCCCAACAGACTCGTGGCCCACAAGCCACCCCTGATGCTTAGTCACTGAGCTTATTACAGATAATGGATGCTGGGGGAAAAAAACATGAGAGAGAGCAATGGGAGGGTGGGTTTTCATGATGAACAAAGGCTGCTGGAGACACCAAGAACTGATTCCCTTTCTCCCTTCCATTGTCTCACAGGAAACCTCTGCCATGAATTACTCCCAGCCAGGCTGTCAGCCCACTTTGCACACATGGTCCCCTGGCTAAGCTGTGAGCCTTGGGCTGTGCATCCAGCCTGAGCCAAGGAGCTGCACCTTGTCACTGTGCTTCCAAGCAAAACGAGCAAACTGTGCTCTCCTAGCATGGACAGCGAGGGGGGCTGCAAGGGGGCTGCAGTTTTCCCAAAGAAGAACAATAGATGATGCTATTTTTACCAGAAAAGGCACAAGGATAATTAACTTTCTGTCTGTCTGATTCACATGAAGGCATGTGAAAGACATTTTGTTTCCCCATTTTCTTTCTGTCCTGCTGGATCTGAAAGCAAGTCTTTGCATTTCACCAGCTGGTTTTCTTTCTGGGGTATGTTTAAGTTATTTGTGAAGGGAAAAAAAATGCACAGTTTGCCTTGCTTTCCCCTAAACCCACCATAAATTCTAAACACATCAGCCCTATTCCTCACTGGCCCCACCTGGCACAGGGTGAGGTGGTGGAGAGGGTTGATACTGGCCTCCTGAGCTACACAGCTCATTTGGCTTCTGTGGTCTTGTAACCCTTCCCCTGAGAATCTCCACATGCCACAGAGCTCAGGGAATCCTGAAGGAAAGCAGTAACAAGGACTTTCTTGCCCTTTTCCCTGCCAGGCTCAGCTTAAAAGGTCAGGCAAACACAGTTGACCAAATTATTCACACAAAGAGCTGGACAGAGAGGAAGTCTTTACTCAGCACACATGAGCTTTGGGATCAATACCTGGAGAAGACAACTGCCAGCACCACTCCTCATTCCAGCTGCACTGGGGTCAGAGCTACATTTTGGGAAGCCAGTACTTCCAAATGCCACCGAATTTAGCAGGATTTTGGCAATACTTACAATGCAAGCTGCTGCTGTGATTGCCTACACAATTTGCTACTGCCTGCCAGCTGGTGGCAAAGCTCTTGGCTGCACTGTGTGAGAACCTCTCAGTTCTCCTCCAGCACTCCCCTGCCCTGGATCCCTGAGCTGCCTGAACTTGGAGCAGCTTAAATGGACCCAAATCATCTTACAAGACAAGAGTGCACACCTATGGCAAGAGGGGGCCCATGGCAACCCTCCATCAGACAAGATTTGAGGTGTATTTCCTGTTTGCAATCCTATCTGAACACCAACCTTCTCATTTTCCACAAGCCTTTTGAAAGCATGTCCCTTCAAGCTTGTGAAAAAATCTGAAAGTACCAAAAACTTCTATCCAACCCAATCAGTGGGAACCCCTACAACACAAAGAAGCAAACCAAAGCTCTTGCCCACAGGTTGGGCATTTTCCAATTCAGGCTTTTGTGACTCCCACTCATCTGCACTAATACAATAGCAGGGCCATGCTTGGCTCTGTGGCAAACTCAAATGCAGTTGGCAGAAACAGGGAAAGAGATATGATTGTGCTTCTCCAGGGAAAGTTGGTCATTAGGAGGGTATTATCTGGATAGTGGTTATATAAACTGTGGCTGAATGGGCTTTATTTACAATAAGAAAAATTGCCAGAAAGTGATCAGAACATATGCGGTCTGATGAAAAGACTGCACTTGAGCAACATGAAAAGCCAATAATCTGTGAGGAAGTGGCTGTTTGATAGCTAGGAATTTTAAGCAGGGATAGTGCTGGGGGGAGGGGTATTTCAAATCTAACCAAAAGATCACTTTCAAAATTTCTCAGCAGTCCCAAAGCTTGTGTGAAATCAGGAGTACAGACAGGGAGAAGGCTGCTGCAGCCCATGGGCCAGGCTCAGACCTGATTTAGGCTTTCTGCAAACCCAGGGTGTTTGCAGCAGTGCATCCCCTGCCCTTTGGCATGAGACCATTTAACACAGGCAAATCTCATCCTCACACATTTGCTACCAAGGAGTTCATACACACTGGAAGGAAGGAAGGAATCTGCATTTATAGTGCAGTGGATTTCTTTTTCATGAGCATGTTCCAAGTCTCCATGAATATGTATGAACTTGTGATGACCTGACTTGTGATGAATCTTGTGATTCCCATTCCTTTTCTCTTTCACACACAGGTTTTTAGACTCCAACACAGAGAATCAGAGTTTTCTGGCTTATTCAGTATATGAAAACTAACTCTTGATAAGCTTTGTTTCCTTCTCCTTTCTCCTACATGCTTTATCTGATGTAGGGATGAGAACTGCCTACAGGCTTCACTGTGTGGGCCATCCATGGATTTGTACAGCTGCACTGAGAGGTGACCCCTATTGCTTTCCCAATCCTGCCAGTATTTTGGGGTTTCTGCTAAGCATTGGCCCAAATTTTCATGAGACTTTCCATTGCAGCCCTGATCTCTTCATTGGTAAAGGACAAGTCAAAGCCCACTATTTCCCACAAGATCTTATGTTTCTTTTTTTCTTAATGGCATTGTGTTACACTGTGTTGTACCTCACACTTCACTCTCAGTCACTGTCTCTCCTGAAGATGCTCACAGGCTTCATCCCCTACCCTGAAGAGCTCTGTACCACCAGAACAGAGACAGGCCCCTCCAAGGAGAGACTGGCATCTTCCCAAGACAGACATTTCAGATAAGCAAGCTGTGTAAGTTTCTTTTTCTCCACAAGATGTGTGACTTCTAGACAGCAAAAATTAAGCAGGATGAATGCTACTGCAGGGCTCTAATCCCTGGGTTCACAAAGGTCTAAGGCATAAGAAAGCTTCTGTGATGTCAAGCCCCTCTATACAACCAGGCAGAAAAGTGGGTCTGCAATTACCAGCAGAGCAGAGTTAGTTTTAGAATTATACTGGAGAAGGATTTAAAAAGCACAAGTTTCAGTCCTTTATCTCCACAGACTTTCCCTTCTCCTCCCTTATGTGTGAAGACCCCAAGAGGCACTACAGCATCTTCTGCAAACAAAGCTATTTACTGACACCAGCTCAGTGAGTGTGGAGCTTCCACTTCTGCCTGCAGGGTAGGTATTCACCTTCTGGGGTTCAGTTTCAATCTTTTCCTGCTCTTAAATTGAAGCCTCAGATTTAAAGTCTGAGGAATTTCCTCCTTGTAGCTCACAGACCATTCATCCCCTTGCCACGTTGTAATGGTCACCTGCAGTGTCACACAGAGCATATGGAGGGAGATGTTGGATTTGTTCAAGCCTTGTTCTTTCAGCATGGTTAGTCCAACATCTCCCAGTGCAGGTGCTGACACATATGGCCACTGTATTCATCATGCTCATCAAACACACAAGAACAACCTGTTCCTACCTTTCAGCTTCAGAATACTCACAGATTGACAGAACTTACACTAGTTTCCCTGATTATTTTTCTTCTCTGTTCAGCTGGACAAAAGAACACTGCAGTCCCTGAACTGAAGAGAGAAGCACATGCATTGTTCATTAGAAAATAAGTGCTTTATTTTATGCACTGTTCTGTAAAAAAAAAAAAAATCTTCCAGCTGCCCCACAGTTACATAAGGTTTTAGTTACACAATATTTAGATAAGTGATCTTTAAGGGAAAAATGGGCTTTCAATAAAGTGTTTCCTTTCCTTTCAGGGTTAATGGTGAACAACATCCAGTTCTGCAGTTGGCTGGAGATTGGTTTTGGAAAGGTGACAGTGACATGGTCCAGCTCTTTTGCCTATTTGTATTGTTTGACAATCTGATGCCAAAGCACTGAGCACAAAGGAAATTATCTTTATAATGCTGTTTGAAATTGTCTTTAATTTATCAGCTTTCAAAATAGTATCTTTTTTTAACAAAACTCTCACAGCACTCAGAGATTTGAAGGCTTTTCTGTTGTATTTGAAAAAAAAACATTTTGAAGACCCTTCTTGAAGCTAAATGAGATCAGCTATTTCTTTTCAAAACAGAAGAATAGTCATGTGCAGTTTCTAAGATGTCACCAAAACCAGACCAAAAAACCCCAATCTCACAACATAGAACTCATCTATCAGCCATTTGGATACTGAAGTGTTCTGGTAAAAATCTGCTTAGCATAATTACACTCTGTACAAAGTTCCCCACCAGCTCAACCAGAAATCAGGTGCTGTTTGTCCTGTCTTAGCAAAGAGATGTCTGGTGGCATGGCCACATCTTTAGCTGGATGCCTACTTCACTGGTGCTTCTTGGTTCTTAACAAAATACACAGAATACACCTCCTGTGCCACTCATGAATGCATCACATTCCCATGACAGCTGGCAGCCACTGCTTGCTTGCTTCCTAAAATATTAGGATATATGTATTCTTCTTTTCCCACATGCAAACAGTGAAAAGGGAATCAGCCCATGGAGAGATGAAGATAAGCTACAAATCCCTTTGATCCTTTCATATCTGAGGAAATAATCCTCTGGGATGTCCATAACCCCAAAGAAAGTAATGGAAGGTGTCCCAGAAGGATTGAGGCCTCAAATCAGAAACTCCATCCCCATCATGGATATTCACAGGTATATTCTTACAGTACTCTAATACAGCAGGGAATATTTCATTTTTTTCAGAGAGGGACTGAGATAACAGGCAAGGTGTGAATTTGATCAAGACCTGAAATAGCCAATGGTACAAAATATGACTCACAAAAACACACAGCCAGGAAACTTCTTCACCAGATCTGCATCTTTATGTATTTAATTTCCTAAAAAACCTGATCCTAGGTGAGTGCTGTTCTGAATGCTACCTGCTTTCCACAGCTCCTTTCCCTGGTTAGGTGTCAGGACCAGCAGAACACCACAGCTAAGGCACCAGGGTCACACAGATGCCCCAGGGCACACCAGCTGCCCAAAGCAGACTCACAGCTGCCACCAAGGCTGGGGCTTTCCTGCAGAGCAATTATTATTGGAGATTAGGCATAAAAAGTAAAGAAACCAGCAGGACCTCCTTGGCAACCTGGGGTAGATTTGCAGGATTGCCAGCAGAGGGGGAAGGCAGAAGGGAAGCCCAATGAAAAAACAGTCAGTGAAACCTTTCTGCTTGTAAGCAGAGCACGTTTTTGGTTGTGTGACTGAGCAGCAACTAACAGAGAGCCAGAGACAATAACCACAAAGACATTTTCACAGAGCCTCTGCTCAGGTTAAACTAAATTTCCCACTAGCTTGTCATTACTTTGATTATGGGACTGTCCCTGTTGGTGTAGCATAGCCTGAGGTGTAATGCTGCCAACATGCAAGAGCATCACGAGCCCTGGCCAGGCAGCATGGCTGGGAAGTGCACTGCTCTTACTGGAAGCTTGCTAGAAAATAGCCCCAGCCTGGAAGAGGCCACTTTGGGAGCAGGAAATGGCATCATAACTGTGGGGGTGTATGCTGGGCTTTGCACCTCTTACTAGTGGTTTCTCATCAGTCTCATTTGTTTTTCCTCAGAGCCAGGATTATTAGAAGGTGTTTGAGATGATTCTCGTGTTTGGGTTTGGATGTTTATATCTTACCAAAAATTACAGACAGTGAGACAGCACCTCTAGCTCCTTGCTAGAATTGGGAAAAATGGCTCCAGCTGAGCCTGCTTCAAGGCCTTTTAAAGCTAAACAAACCAATANTTTCTAGGGGGCCTGTGCCTGGAAGCACAGAAAGCTCAAAAACTCCAGATTTCTGAGATCCAGCAATAACTTCACACAAAGAAAACCACGATGGAGCTCAGTGGTGGTAGAACAGGACTCAGAATCCCCAGGATTAAGTCTTGACTTTGCAAAGGGTTTGTTCTGTGAGACAGACTGGGGAGCACCCTGGGATTTTTTGCTCATTCCTGCCAGCAGTGACAGTAACTGCACCAAAAGGGAAAGTGCCTGTGGCCAAGAGGAGTGATACTGGGTCAATGGTTCTGTTTGTTGTTAATGCCACAGTTGTTGTTGTTTTGTTTGCCTTGTTATACACACTAGCAAAGAACTGTTGTTCCTATCCCCATGTCTTCACCTGAGAGCCCCTTAATTTCTAAATTATAATCTTTCAGAAGGAGGGGTTTATATTCTCCACTCCACAGGAGGCTCCTGCCTTCCCTAGCAGACACCTGTCCTTCAAACCAAGGCAGGGCAGGAGACAGGGATGCCATTAGCTTTTTTTTGTTTTCACATCTCAGGAGCCTGTTCCAAGAAGATCCATGGAAACATCCACAAATCTCAATATCTATCTACTTTGAACAAGCCACAAAGGATTTGGCTAGGCCAGCACTGTGTCACAGTACCTGCTGCCAAGCCAGCTTCTCACTGTCTGGCTATAAATCTGGGTCTGACATATGCATATGCCATGTTTTCCAGCTTTTTGGCTTTCTATCCTTTTTTTTTTAATTCCAGAATGACTGCAGTTAAGGAATACGATCTCATCAAAATGCCTATCAGCACACTAACTTGTAAACACTCATAATAAGAATGGCTAATAAAATACAGTTTATTAGCCAACCTTGTACAGTATTTTTACAGCTTTTTCCACTCATCATTGAGGAAAAATAAATCCTTTGCAGCTGTTCTGAAGCTGGCATTGCCACCAGCCTCCCTTGGCCTCACTTGAAACGAGCTGAGTAATTAGAGTCCTTATAGGAGCACCAGGGTTTTTTATTGCCCACCACAATCCAGTCCTCTGCTCTCTGACTGACTCAGAGAGGAACTATTTCCAAAATAGATCTGCAACAAAACTTGCTTTTGTTGTATTAAATGATGGAAAAATTCAGCAGCTCAGCTGCTTGAATGTCCTTGTTTCCTGTACCAGGATGCCAAGGAAAAATCCAGTGACTCCTCAGAAATCTGGTGGATCAAAATCCCTGGTCAGGATTGTGGAAGAGCTGCCTGTGAATCACTGGTGTTAAAATGGTAACAAGCAAATATTTGGAAGTAAGTAGGGTAGGGGGAAGCCTTCACTCCAGGAAGCTCTCAGGAATCAGTGGAGTGATGGTGGATAAGTGATGATTTGTTTAGGGTTTAAGCAAAGTATAATTAAGTAAAGTATAATATATTTTGCTTATATTTATGCCATGATCTTGCTTGTTCTCAGCCACCAACTGGGCAAAGGAACCACTAGATAGAAACATTGTAAAAAGCTTAAACCATTGATTCAAAAGAGAGTATTTTCCTTAGTGGAAAACCATGCATAGGCTTCTCTAGAACAAGATGCTTTTTTGTAGCAAAGTCTGTTTTTTCAAAGGTACTTGGTGAAGTCAATTATCATGATATATGGAGTTACTTTCCATGAGGTAAACATAAAACAAACTGCTTGGCTGTAAACATAAACCTCCTAAGTTTTCCTCCTCCTTCTGTCCTTTTATCTCTTTTTATTGCTACATTCAGAAGTATAAATTGGTAATTTATTGAAAAATGAATGGCAACATTTACCGAAGTGGCACTATTTGCTACTCGTTTTACTGTGAAGAGTCTGGTTTTAGGAGCTTTATTCTTTATTTTTTTTTAGCACAAGCATAAACAAAAATGATCCTGAAAAGATGACCAAAATTATTTTCCATCTTTACTTACTTTGTTTAAAATAAAAAGCACTTAAATAAAATCACAGAAAGGAATAAGGTTTCTTTGTGGAAATACTTTTCCCTATCAAGTTCCCAGTGTGGCAATCCAGCACTGCAGCCTGGAGGAGGTACCACAGGTAAAGAGATGTACCCAGGGTACCTGGGAACAAAAATCCTCAGCAGCTTCAGTCTGGGATCCTTACCTAGAGTAAGAAAAATCCCTCTGACTCCAGGTACTAACTTAGACCACTGACCTGGCTAAGGCAGCCAGATCATCCAAGGCATTCCCTTGTTAGCACCCAAGCCTAGGAAATGGATGAATACAGCAAATCACTCCTTCAGACACTGCCAGCAGCCCTTAGCCCAGGGCAGGGTTTGCAGGGAAGGTGAACCACTACTAGTGGCACAATTTACACCCCTGACAAAAAGAAATCATCTTTCCTTAGGGTATAAAGCAGTCCCTGTGCTTAGGGGCCACGTGAGAAAAGTGCTGGGTATTGGTTAGGTGGCCAGGTTGCTTGCCCAGCTTCCCCTGAGGGTTGCCCTGCAGAGGAGGGTAACAAATCCTTGAGGAGGATTCTAACACAGTGAAGATTTTGAGATTCACACGGAGCAAAACTTTGGTTTTCCTGAGGCTCTTCCTTCCCCAAGCACCTAGTACAGACTGGCTGCTGAACTGAGAACTGAGGGCACTCCTTGTGCTATTAGCACATTTTAATGAAACCCATTATAGTAATAATTTCACATATGTGAAATAAGTCAGCTGGACTGGAAATTGTCCACATAAGTCATCTGTGACTGCACTCCTTACATTTTAATTCTTCCATTTCTACAGGGCAAATCACTCCCACCTTCTGCTATGTCCTGGAACTGAATAGACAGTGATAACTTTCTGTGGGACAGATAATTCAGTTAAATCTATTCAATTCCAGAAGTTATCACAATTCAGAAGGAGGAAGTCTTTGTCAGCTAAACTTTCACAGTGTATAACAAAGGGCCTAATATTCTATATATAATTTATATAATGACAAGTGTATGAAAATTGAACAGGATTTTTTTCTCTAAGAGCAGCATCCTGCATTGAGAGAAAACATCTCATTATAAATACATCCTCTGAAGCACTCTAACAATCTAAAAATATGGCCTAGGAGTGAAGTCACACTGTATTTAGCACCATATTTTTCTATTTTATACAGTACTTATGAAACCCCATTCATCAGATGCTTTAGGCAATGCCCTTGAAGAACTCAGGCATTTTCTGTCACCCTCTCACCAGTGGACAACCACACATGAGTGGAAATGCAGGCAGATTTGGATTAGGTTCTCTGCATAAGTGGATTTTATGCTGCTGCCCATTGCTCTGGGTTAATATCAGAGATGAAAAGCCAAACACTGTGCATGGCAGGGAAAGGCTGCAGGATTTGTTCCAGAGAATGGCCCACAAAAAACCATGAGGCAGTGAGCCCTACTCTTCAACTGAGCCCCAGGAGCACTGCTGCTGAGCACAGGACTCAGCCTGCAGCTCTTGGAAGCTTCAGAAAGGCCCTTGGAGAAAACTGTTGTTAAAGGGGGGTATGATATTGCAGGTCTAGAGATCAGGAGCTTTGCTTGGGGAGATGCCACTGGCAAGGCATGGCTGCAGACAGAGAATGAGGAGTAGCTAGTCTCCAACAAGGTGTACTCTGGCTCTTTAAGAAGTCTGTAGGAATTCCAAGCACCAACCCAGTGCTTCCAAACCAAGCTTCATGTAAATCACAGTTAAAATCACTGGATGGTGTCTTGGTTTGAAAGGCAGGTGTCTGCTAGGGAAGGCAGGAGCCTCCTGTGGAGTGGAGAATGCAAACCCCCTCCCTCCAAATTATAATTTTGGAATTAAGGGGCTCTCAGGTGAAGATATGAGGATAGGAATAACAGTTATTTACTAATGTGTATAACAAGGCAAACAAAACAACTCCCAAGAGCCAGAGGATTTCCCCCTCCCTGCTGTCTCAAGCACCCAAACATCAGTGCCTCTTTGCAATTCAATAGGAAACAATTCCACAAGCAACAAGGAAAGAAAATCCAACCCCCAACAGATGGTCAAACTCAAGCCAAGAAAATGGGTGAGAAAAGGGCCTTTAGCCAGCATAACAGCAGCTAAAGACAACTACCATTATTGATTGGGTAAATCTGTAATATCTCCTCCCCTCTACATAGGATGAGTTCTCAGATTAGCACCATTTTTTTAAAAATTAGAAAACCATTTTTAAAAAGAATTATATACAGTACTGCCCATTAATACAGGGGTTTGAAGAAAGTACCAGCATGGAAGTTGCTTTCTCTAGCCTCAGATTTCTGTTTCAACACTGGGAGAAGCCCTTGTGTTGAGTTAATCCTGATCTGCTGAAGATGATATGTTAAATCAACACCTGCCAGTTTTCAGTAATTTCTCAAAGGGAACAGCCTTTGTGATGGATTTTCTCTGGCAAGGAACCTAACAGAAAGGAACTGTGGTAAACGAAGGAATTCTGCTGAAAAGCCACTCCCAATTTAAAGAAGATAATGAGCACCAGAGCTATTGTGAAAGCAATTAATTCTAATCACTCACCAGACAATAAAATTTAATTATGGGTTCTTTGAAAACTAAAAACCCAACAATTATTCTTAATAGGCTTTTCTTGATGGCAGATAGGGAGCAGAATTTGTTGAGGCTGGTTTTCCTGCAGTTAATTTTTAAAAAAATCATCCTTCAGTTAAGGATGCCTAGGCTTACATTACTATATAAACCAGAGCTATTGTGCTAAGTTGAGATCCCACAGGACAGAAAAACAATCTTCAAGGAACTCCTCAATATGCTTTTATATAATTGGCATTCTCCTCTCTGCTGATGTCTCAGATCTTTATTATCTATTCAGGGGTGCTTTCAGCTCAGAACAGCTGGATGTCTCCAGCTCCAATTCAGGTACATTCTTGGTAGCAAGAATGGAAATTGCAAGTGTTTGCTTTGCCATGAAACCATTTAGGTGCTGTTTGTGAGTTTAGGTGAGGAGTAGCAGTGGGGCAGCCCAGACCCAGCATGAGCAGGTGACTCCTGCTCTGTGTCCATGTGGCTGTGGCCCACATCCACCACCTTCTTGCACCAGCTGCTGCTGCAATTTCAAACAGAAAATCACCTACTCTCCTCCAGTCTAGCAGCCTGTCTCACCCACCCTGAACTACAGCATGAAGGTGGAGAAGGACCATCTCTGGTATTCCTCATTTTGATGTCCTGCTCATCTGTTTCTCTCCCAGCCAGCTACAGAGCACAACTGCTTTTGCACCTGAGATAGCTTCCAACCCCTTCAAAATCTAACAAGATGTGAGGCAACCCCATCTATGAGGAGTTACTGAAAAGCCTTTGGTAGCAAACATAAGATAAAAAATTCAGAATTTCCCTAAAGACTTGAATGTCACTCCATCTTCCCCTGTACACGTTCTGTGCCCTTTGGGGCTCATGCCTGTGAGAGACAGCGCTCACTTTTTAGAATTTCAAAGGTCTTTTAAAACTTAATAAAACACAACAGAAGGCTGGATAAGGAAAAATTACAGTGCTGGGAATGTTTGTGACCAGCAGCCACGTGCTCATCTACAGAATGCTGCTCTGCCTTTTATCCACACCTCTCTGACAACCAAGGCTGTTCAGTAGCAACAATACAGGGTGGGGGGAAAGGGGACTATGGGGAGAACAGAGGACATCTAAACAACAATCCACAATAACATAACTATACATCAGTAAAACTTCTTTTAACATGTACACAATATCCACTCCCTAATTTCTAGAGCTAATAATCATATTACCTATCTAAAACATTCCCAAGTGCCCTCAGGGTCTGTGTTTTCTCTGATTTGCCCTGTTTTCAGATGGTGAATAGCAATACTGTCCTGTGTGTCACTGATGTCTAGGATAACACAGGCATGCCTCCTCCTCACCCATGCTAAGCTCACAGCCATGTTTTGTTACCTGTATGAAATCTGCACAGGGACACTCCTCATGTGGTACTGCTCCTGAGTGCTTGGGGATTCAAATGAGATATAAATGGCACAGCACTGCTGAGACCTTCATTTCAGGAGTAGCAGCTCAGGCCAAGCTGCAAACCAGACAAATACTGGTATCTTTACAGCTCTAGGAAGGGCACTAAAAAAATCTCAATGCCTTTTCAGGATATACCAAGAAGTCAGCCCTGCTGGCAGTAAGAATACACTATTTATATCCTTTTGGCTGCCTGCATCAATGAATTCAAAATTTGACTAAAGGCTCAGGTTTGACCCTCAGCAAAGGTCAGCTTTTGACCACTTCACCTCTACCATTTTGTCTCCCATGAATCCTGACAGGCAGGATTCACCCCACAGCCCGTGATGCTTAGTCAGAACATAACCCACTTTTCTAAGAGTTGCTCCCAGTGCTTCTGTCAGAAGCAGATGGATTGTAATGCCTCTCAAAGACTCTGAATAGCAGAGGGACACTTTAAGCTAGAATAAGGTCTCATTAGTAGAAGAGATCTTGAAGGAGAAGAGCTTGGCAGCATTTAGTAATGCTCAGGAAATCAGAAAAAAGAACAAGATCATCTAGAGCTGGAAGAGCAAATATTTTTTCCTGAAAAGGCACCTGATTCTCCCTATGAATATCTTGGGTGATCATTTACCCCAGAGGCTAAAAGTAATGTAAAATCAGCACAGTGACATTATGCTGGCTTTGCACTAGTGCAAGCAACTCCATAAAGACTACCAAAATCCAATATCCATAAGAAACTTCATGGTATATGAGTAAAAAAACTGGTCTTTAATAACAGGAAACCTCCCCTGAGAGGATGAATTCTGACAGAACTACAAACCCTTGGCACTCCTTGCAGCTCCTTGCAAAACAGCTGCACTTGACACCCCTGGATATTGTTTTAGACAATCCAGAGCATTCATCCAAGATTACAGTAATCCCAAAGCACCAGCATTACTCCCTAGAAATTATTCATTGTTTCCCAAAAGTTCATTATCATAAAGCTTGAACATGATTTGCAACAAATGCCTTTGTCTTTCAGTTTCATCGTTACAAACTTCCCTAAATTAAAAGGGTTTATCTCAAGTGGTACTATCAGCCTGCAGAATTCAATATATTTTAATTATGAGGATGAGTGAGAGTTCAGCCTACCTAGATAATGACGAAATGTTCTCCATTTAATTAGGCCACATCAAAAGGTTCATATTTAAATTCTCTTCAATGTAAGGGTGAAACAAATGTTACAGCATAACTAGATTATTCTTTATAAATTACATTATGCAGTGGTGGACACTGAGATGCAGAAGGAAGAAAACCAGAGGGTTTGGGGGTTGTTTGGCAGCTGACTGTTGTAGCAGAGCAGATTTCCATGTCCTGCAGCTGGGCTGATGCAGCAGTGCTGGTGTGCTCCACGTGGCATGGCAGCACCTCCTGTCCCTGCAGAGGTGGCAGCAGCACCGTGTGATGGAACCTTCCCAAGGCCCAGGCTGCTCTGCCTATGGCTTGGTGTTAGAAACACAATGAGCAGAAGGAGCCAGAGGTCCCTCCTTGTCTACCACCTCGTGTGGGCTGCTGCAGGAGCCCACCCTCCTGCTAAGTGTTTGGGATACAGGCTTGGCACAGCAGACACTGCAGCTGTGGGTCTTAGTACACTGAAAACTTCCAATCCTTCCCTGCTTTTATTGATCCCTTTATTACAAAGATACAGAGGGGCTGACCTCCCAGACATACTCCTAGATAGCTCTGATGCAAGCCCAGAGAAGTAAAGCACAAATAAACCTTGAGAGTGCAAAATATATATGGTATTATGGGGGAAGGAAAAGAAGATACCTTAAAGGCTGGTGGCAACATCAGTCCAGGAGATCCAGCAACCTGCAAGTCAAGCCAGACTCATTTTTCTGCACACTGCCAAGAGCTCTTTCAGATCATGGAGTCATTTCTACTTCCTAGAGCTGTCACAAACCTGACTTTGACTGTTTAAAATGGCCTCAGAGCAAAGAGCTTTCCTAAAGTTTCTCACAATGTTTTTTCTTTTATTTATATAAAGAATACACTTTCATCTTGCTGTGTTTTAAGAGCTCTATCAGGAAAGCAGAAAGTGGTAGCACTAAGCTGTCCAATCTCTTATATTATTTTCTTTTTGCTTTCACCAAGCCAAACTATCCCAGCTTTGCTCCTAACCTGTGCAGGGGCTGCCTGAGCAATGCCTAAGTGATTTAAAGGGTGCTAAGTTCAGAAGAGTAAAGCCAGGAAGGTGATAACTGGAGAAAGAGCCTGACTTCAATGTTCAACAGTGTCTCCTGGGAAATCAAGCCTCCAGAATTTCCCATCATTCAGCACACTTGGAGAACTATCCTCCAAAGTGTGCTCAGCAGACTGACTACTGAGAAAAAAAAAACACTGTTACTAAAAATTAGTTCCCTTTATATTTCATCACGGCTCTTGTCACCATTTCTTGTGCTTATCTCAGAAGTTGTGCTTTGTACTGTCTCTTATACCTTCATGAATCTCTTTTATCAGCTCTCTTTTAAGAGAGTAAAAAAAGAGTAAAATTATTTGAGTGCTCGTAGATTAGGATATCTCTTAACTCTGAACAGCCTCCTCTTTCATCTGTCATTGTCAACCTCCCCAAGATTAATAAGAAAAAGACATTTGTAAGAGAGAATCTGTTGAGAGCAGAGATGAGCTTGGTACAAAGGATACTAATTGTAACTTTTTTTTAGCTCTGCATTGATCCCAACAGCTGTAGATACTTAAAAATCTTTTCCTATAGTGTCCGCACAAAAAAAGAAAGTCATATCAAGATAAAAAAAAATCAGCCAAGCATCACTGTCGGCCTGAAGTAAGCTGGAGGATCATTTCTTGACTTCTTCTGACCGTGACAGAAGTTGGAGTTTCATCTTGCATCAGTCAGAGCCACGGGGAGGGAGGGGAAGAGACACGGAAAGGAGATGGAATAAAGGCAGCCCAGGGGATGGTGTGTGTATTGATGGGTCTGAGTGAGAAAAGACATTCCTGTCACTTGCTTCACCCTGGGGGGAACGACCCAGTGTTTAGCAGCAAAACATTAACATTACTGCAGTAATTACAGAGTACTCAGGGTGTGTTCAGCCCTGTTGTGGTGTTCTACAGGGTTCCACTCCAGTTGTATGAGAGCCTGTGGACACCAAAGAAGCTGTGGACTAAGTACCTGCAGCTGCTGCAGTAGCAGGTATGTATATATACAAGTATACATAGAAATGATGCCTTGGGTTTTAGTTTTTGTATTTTTCAGAATCTCTGCTGCTTAGTGTGTAACTCTGAAACTTCATATTAGGTGTTAGTAAGATCTCTTCACAGGGGAGTCAGACAAAACAATTCCATTCTAGCTAGAGAATCAAGGACAGCTGGTACCCAAAAAGCAGAAACAACAGCAAGGGAAAGGGGACAAGCCAGGGGGCTGAGACTTCATAGCCTGGGGCTGTGGTTGGATAACTGACCCCAATATGTAGGTGAACAAAACTTATAAAAGTGTAGAAACTCATGACCCATGATCCAGATCCATCTTGGATTCGATTTGGATGTATCCCTAGCCAGGCTCGTGCACTGTCCAAGGTGTATCCTTTCAATAAATACCTATTTTATCCCTTTTGATCTGTCTAGTCTCTGTTCCAGGTCAGCCTTTCCAGGCAACAGTTACACCCACACTGTCAGCCAACTAGCACAGGAGCCTGGTTAACTGGTTAACAAAGTTGAATTAATAGCAAAGTTTTCCTATTTTTCCATAACTGGCAGTTAGCCCACTGCTCTATCTTCTATCTCTTCACTTGTATTTCACATGTCCATCTTGGGGAATCAGGGCTTCTCCCTTCTCTTGAATGCACACAGCTGAAGGTGTCCAACTGCTCTTTTCCCAGTTGTGCTACTGCTCTTTTCCCAGTTGTCCTACTGCTCTTTTCCCAGCCCCTCCTCACTTCTGAGGCATTTCAGCAGCTCTGCATTAAATGATGTGGTCACTGTCACATATAAGAATGATGGTTTCCTAACAGACCAGTGTTCATCAGTGCTTTAGAAAGAAGACTTAAAAAAAGAAGATCTCTACTAGAGGCATGCAGAATTTAAGAATGAGTAGCTGTTACACTCTGGGCATTTATTTCATTTTCAACATGAGTGACAAAATAAAAGAAGAACTTTTTTTTTTCTCTACTAGAGGTGAAAGCAGGATAGGTGGATGTGAGATGATACCAGCTGTTAATGGGATTTTTGCCACTGAAAAAATATGTGCAGGTTGCCTTTAGAGTGCTGCTTCATTAACCACCATTAGTCACCCATTTCACAACTGAATGGGTGAACAATTGATGCCTTTGGGCTCTTCTAGAGTTTTGGTTGGTTTGGGGGTTTTTGTTGTTGTGAGTTTTTAAAATAACATCTCTCCTCTAAAAGTGCAAAGCTCTCCCTGTGCACAGCAGGCAGGGTTGTGTTCATCACAAAATATAGTACTGAAGAAATACCGTGGAAAGAGCACTTGGGATAGCAACCAGAAATAAAGCCTGGCTCAAAAGTTGGTCTTGGCAGCTGACACCTATGGTTCAGAGTGTCCCTTGGTAACTAAAGGCATCACGGACTCTGCTCATACCTTTACACACATCAGATTTTATATCCTTCTTTATATGTTTCAGCATTAATTAAAAAAAAATACAAACAGAAAACCTCTTCACCCTGATTCTCTCTCCACACTCAAAGCTTGTTGGGACTCAAGGGAACTTGGGAGCACACAAAAGAAGCAGCCCAGGTCTGCTCATCTCATCCACACCACCTTAAATACACTATTTGCAGTGCTGATAGCTTCAAAAAGCACTGCTAGGTGGTAGCCAGTTCCACCCCAGGATACCCAGCACCAGAGGCAGCAGTATTTCTTGGCAGGGCCTGCAGGTATTGAGGGAAATACAAGAGGTAGGCACCTAAGGCTAGCAGAGCCTTGGATTTGGAATCTCAGGCAGGCAGAGTGTGGCTGGAAGAAAACATTCCACTCAGCTCACTCTAGCAAGCACCAGAGAAGTTGTCCAGCTCTGAATACTCCCAGCTCCTGGCTGTGCTGGGTACACACTGCAGCATGGGCAAAGCAAGACACACACGTGTTCCTCAGCTGGAACAAGCTCAGAGAAGGCACTGCATGTGCTGCTGGCCACAGACAGAGCTGCTGAACTCTTCTGCCATGCAGCCAGCCAAGGGTCACACACCCCACATGCTGCAGCAGGGATCTGCTCCACAGACAGCAGCTGAAAGTGCTGCCAGAGCTGAAAAAGCAGCAGAGAAGGTGGGAATGAAAATGAAAGGGTCGTTTAACTGGGAGGGTGTTGGATCCCAGAAACCTGGAGTTTTTGAGCTTTCTGTGCTTTCTGGCACTGACCCCCTGAAGAACACTGCTTTTGACCTGAGGCCTTGGAGAAGGCTTCCAAATTTGAGTATTGAAATTAAAATCATGGGTGTGTAGTTAAATAAAAGTGTGTGATTTCACATGGTGAAGGGTTTTAAATTTGAGGTTTATAATATAGTAATAGGTATGGGACAAGATGGAGGATTTTGGGTGGTGTCTCTTTGTGTTCATCCTCCTTCTCCATGGTTTCAGGCTGTAATTTCTGGTTGGACAGTGCTGCACTGTGGGTCACAGGAGTTTGGTTATTGGGTTAAAAGTATAAATAATATAGGTGTTAATTCTCTATTGGACTGTTTAGCTTTAAGAGACCTTGTAGCAGCTGGATCTCTCTCCATTTTGCTCACTTTTAGCTGGTAGCTAGAAGTGTTGCTGAACTTTCTGTACTTTTGATAAGATTTAATAAATAACCAAACCCAAACATGAGAAAACCAATTTTCTTTGGGTATTTTTTAATCCTGGCTCTGAGTGAAGGCAGAAGAGACTCCAGACAAACCATGGATTAAGTGGGGCAAAACACCCCTGTTGTTACAGGAGGGGGTAAAGCACTGCAACACTTTCACTTCATTTTGAAAGGATTTGATTTTAATGCCCACAATCACGGCACTAAATGTTGGACAGCAACATGTGGAAGTCTACGGGGAGTTCTCCCTTTCTGAAGCCAGAAACAAAGCTGAGAAAGAGTCTTTATCATACAGAGAGAGCCACTTGAATTCACAATATTGAACAAGAATGCAAAACATAGTAATGATAATAGCCTGAAGGACTGAGCAGAACTTGGAAGCAATTCTAGCACACATACATGCAGCCTTCTTCTCCCATAAAATCTGCAAGCTGAAAGACCAAACAAAAGCAAAATACATGGAAAGATGGTTAGGTGGATGATCTGAAATTAGCCCTCTTTCAAGGCACCAGAAGCAGTAAGATTGCAGGCTGGAGAGAGTTCTATGCAGTGTTTCCACTGTCAGTCTGTCTGTAGTGGAAGAGACTCCTGGAGTCCAATTTTCCAGAGTATTCGAGAGCTTCAGCAAAAAGCTTTGTCACCTGTCAATACAAAGCACAGGACTGAGCATTGCAAAGGCTGCATGGCAGAGCAGGCTCCACACTTCTGCTCTGTCACCCTGAAACTTCCTGGTGCAGGTCCAGCCCTTGAGTTCATCCAAATCAACACCAATTTCAAGGTGACTGTGCATAGGAGCTGACTCCAGCCCTCTGGAGCCTGCATGTCCAGCTGGAGAGATGCAGATGTGCCCAAGTTTCATTTGCAAGACAGCTCTGTCCCATGAGAGCTGTTGTTTCCACTACAGCCCAAATGTAAAGAGCACCAGGGTTGTTCTCCTCTCTCAAACTCAGATATTAAAACTCTACAATCCAAATAATTCAGTGAATGGCATCAAGCAGGTGTGGTAATAAATTTTGGATGGGGACCCTTGTGATTGTCAGAATGTTTTGCTAGTAGGCAAAGGATGCATCTTCAATTCCCCATTCCTGCTAATCATGTCTGGCCATTATCCTATGAACCTTCAGCTTGTCTCTCTCCCTGCTCTCCACTCACTCCAGTCACAGCAGAAGATTTTGAACAGCTGGACACCAGTTCAAGTCACTGGGTTCCATGTCAGTGCCCAGCAAAATCAGTGGGAGTCTGGCTGCTGTGCTTAATGAGAACCAGATGAGGCTCTTTTGTGACAGTCAAAGCCACTTGTAAAGGAAGGCAAGGTCCTGCTGGCAGCAGGAGTCCCACTTTGCATGACCTCATATCTGTTCCCCATCAGTGTGTGATGGCTTGTCAGGAGCTACAAACCCATAATGGCTGGCAGCTGGGACTACAACAGGACAGGCAGCAATTCCACTTGGAATTCACTTCTGAACTGGACTGCCCCAAGGATCATCCAAGAAAGCACAACTGCATCCTGCTCTAAGGTTTAAGGACCATACCAGGATAATTTTCCACTAAAAAGCACTTTCCATGCCTAATTTAAAGATGCTACATGCAACCCTCTGTGAGATGTTTGCTCTGAAGGGAAAATGATGCAGCAACAATTTCAGCTGCACAGTGCAGGACTCAGGACTTCAGAATTTATATGTTTGGTTTGGTTTGGCTTTACTTAGAGCAATGTCATTTTGTATAGTAGCAGAAACAAGATATATTTAAACCACGGTGTTGTCATGATTTTCAGATACATTATTTGTCAGAGACAATGAGGGTCCAAACAGACTGGACTCTATGGTCACAAGGGCTTGGAAGCTCTGAAGGCTCTTATGTCTAAGAGAAGAAAGAAAACTATGGGAAGTACCTGGAAGTTAGTGAGCAGAGCAATCCCACTGTCAATAGCCATCCTCCGGATCACATAATTATCATGGACAAACCTGGTGTTGCTGTTGGGCAGGTTAATCACCAGATCTATTTTGCCATCCCTCACCAGCCTGAAGAGACAATGCACAAGACAGTATGACAGTTATATCTTTTTATATCCTAAAAAAACCCTCTGATGAATAGCACAGCCAAGCAGCTAAACAATGCTAAAAAATGTCATTTGAGCTTAGTCTTTGCTCAAGAAACAAGGGTTGAGGAGTCAAGGCACTAAGCTTTATTCAGGATTTTGGACTTATTTCAGTTCCAGTCAGCAATGCAAAGCAATATTCAGCCTTGATACAGCTCAGCTCAACTGCTAAAGGCATGACTGACTGTCATTAAAAGGCTAAATACTCAGATTTCATGTATCCTTGTATGAAAATACAGCATGGAGCAATACATCTAAGCCATACTAAGCTAAAACCTCCCTGCTGTGGCAATTCCAGGCAGAATCAGATAAACCAAAACTTTTGGATTGAATTCAAAGTCCTATTAAATCCCTACCATTGATCTCAACAGGACCAACAATTTGCCCCTTGCATTTGCTGTCCTGGGTTGTAAACTCAAATTTGACAAGGTGAGGGGTTCTCTTACCTCCTGACTGAAGGCAGGTTTGGACTCTGGCTTTCCTGTGATGGCCATGCCACAGGATTGGCTGGGATGCCATTAGCATTGAGCCAGGCTGAGGTTGCTTCTGTGGCATAAAGCTGTCCCAGAAAAAAAAGGGTTATTTATTACGTACTTCACAGTACCAAAACTTTTCATTGGACTCACGTGGGCCTGACCCAACACACAGCCTTGTTGTCAGAGGTGATTTTGGAGGGCATTTTTCATAAAAATTGTGTCTGTCCATATAGAGAGACACACAGAGAACAAACAGAACAACCCTCCCAGCTTTCTGTTATCTGTGATATCCTGATGGATGACAGTCAGTGAATGGTAGCAGCACTTCCAGAAGCAGTGAAGTGGCTTAGGAAAACCTAAATCCCTGTGATTTTCAATAGAACTTAAGTTCAATCACTTGTAATTTTTTTTTTGCCATGTTTATTTTCTTTTTAATGCCTAGTGCTAAGTTTTGAAAAGTAGAACTCTCACCAGTGGCTGTGTTGCTTTCCCATAGAGATATGGATGCAAAATAATACAGAGGAGTTACAAGAGTCATGTAAACACCACAAAGTTGATGTATCTGAAAATGTAGCACTATACAGATATACTCCCTACAAAAGGTTTTCCTTCCCTTATCTCCTGACATACACGGCATCCTATTGGAAATTTTGTTTCTTGGAGAAACAAAGCAACAAAAACAATTTTGTTTCTTGAGGCAGTGTATACTGTCCATCTCAGCTGCAGGCTGCTGACAGAGCCAGGGCTGCTCCTGCCCTCACAACAGACCCATATGCTCAATTAAACAATCATAAAAACATTTAATTGGGTGGTACCTGCTGACTTTATGGGTCACTCAGCTAAAAATCCCTGTTGTACATTGAAAATACCCTTTTTTCTCTATCTCCAAAGAAACTCCAACATTCCTGTAGCAGGCTGAGGATATTTGAGATTTTGTAAGCTCTCTAGCTTTAACTAAGTGGAACCACCTACCTTGAAGCCTTGCTTTTGCAGTAGCTCTGCTACACTGAGGAATCTGGGGCGGAAGGACTTCTGAAAAAGGAGATTTTTAGTTATAGCACCAAAAGCAGGATTTGGAACAGTACAGTTTTGGGCAACATAAAGCTCCTCCACACTGTGCTAAGAGGCAAATCCACCTTTCTGTGCTGAGTGTGTGCATGGACAGAAATGTCTGCATGTGCATGTACAGCACCACTCCCAAGACAACTGTCTGGATCCTGAAGCCCAGGTCACTCTGAGCTAAGACATATTTTGTTACACCACAGTAAGTGCTCCCATACTAAGTCAGACTGCAACCAGTAAAGATTTACTACTGTATATTAAATATCTGGGCAATTGCCTTCTCAAATACACCAACTAGAGTCTCCTCAGTTCTCAATTCAATATATTTTCAATCATTGCTCAAACATTTGCTTTCTTTTCTGGCAGATAGCATATATGGATGGACTTTGGGCTGCCTTTGAGTGCTCTGTTTGCACATTCACACAAATAAGAGCTTGTGCATGTGTGAGTTCATTGCTAAGTCCTGTGGGCATATGGAAAAGGAGTCAGGAGACCAGGATGTCATATTCTCATGAGGACCTGAATGCCTTACTTACAGCACCTTTGAAAGACTATCTTAAAATGCATATCAACATCACAGATATAAATAAATGTAAATACAATAAAATGCATAGATTCAACATCATTTAGAAAGGTACAACCATCTCCTGTAGACATCTGTGCTAGCACAAGCCATTTTAGAGCAACAGGTGAGCAGAAGTATCAGCCTAAGTATCTTTGGGATGCTGAAGGTACAGCAATGCAAATATCAGAGGCAGCACATGCCCTTCTCACTGCCAAGGCAAGCCAAACCTTGCTTTTAACCTTAGCCTGGTCTGGTCTTATGCACATTTGCAAGTAAGATTATTACAAGCTCCCTTGTTCCTGCTGGAGCTACTGATAACCTGACCTTTATGGATGAGAGAGCAATATCCTGAAGGGTCAACAATTTCCTAAGAAGAAAAAGACTAAACAGGTTGTTGTTTTTTTTCTGAGCACTCATTCTGAAAGCCATCTCATTCTGTACTTTAGCTGGAAAATATAAATATACAATGTGACAGGGTTGGCAGCTTCCCAGTCAGAGAGAATGGTTCTGCCTTCTGGTCAGGAGTGTTGGCTTTCACAACAGTATTATAAACTTCTATCAAACATGTACTGAACACTTGTGACACATAAAACAGCCTCTCTATGAAAAGAAATTACAGCTGTCAGCTTGCATTGGAGCAGCCTCAGATTTACAAGCTGGCTGAAATAACCTGTGTAAGAAACCATTAGTTACTAAAGGTGAAAAGTACAAGCAGATTTACTTAGTGGAAGGTATTTATTATAGGAGAATTGCGCTTTTTTTTCCCTTTATCTGAAAAGTTCCATTTCATATAACCCCTCATGTTTTCCAGCAAGCCTTCCTATTTGTAAAGGGCTACATCCTTAGCTCACTGAATACAGCTACATCAGTTCTCACTGAGATCCAGCTCTAAATGAAGCCAACCCTTCTCCTGTGATACTCTTGAATTCTGTATCCAAATCCACTGTGGAGTATGCAAAAATTCTGGTATGTAAGGAACCAAGGTGGAAGGTTACCTTGAAACAACAGACTTGGAGTGCCAGGATTTAAAAATAAAATACTCTATCAATGCTTTCTGCATCTTGTGGTCACCAGCATAAATAAAAGACAGATGAACTCCATCCCAGAGATATCACTGAATAGCCCAATCAGGAAAGAAAAAAACCTAGCTTTTCAACTCCTTTTGCATAAAATATAAATTATTTAATGGCCAGCTCAGGGTTTCAGCATCCCAGATTTCTCCAGATTGTGGGAGGAGGTAGGTGATCAGCTCTCATAAACTGCCAGAGGTTCATTTGTCTAGTATGGAAGTTGTACTCCATCTGCCCTGGGAGAGCATCAGACCTCTCAGGTCCAGGGGATCCCTGACCCCCTGTGTGCAGTGTCACTGAGTGCTCATGGCTGAAGGACAACCCAGCAGGTTCACAGGCCCCACCAGCTGCCCAGCCTGCCTTCTGCTGTCCCCTGGACAAGGAGCACTCACCTGCCTGACCCTGGGGACGATATCTTGGTTATCCACAGCTCAGCATGGCACCAGGAGGATTACCAGTGGAACTGCACACCAGTCTGGAAGCTCCCCAGCAAGGTAGGTTCATTGCCTGGGCATACTGGGCTCAGTTGGGACCACAGATCACAGCAGTACAATTTGACTCTTGATTGTAAAACACCCCAGAAACATTTGCACAGAAAGTGAGATCTCCCTCTCTACTCCTGTTAAATATATCTATTTAACTTTTACCTTCAAAAAGGCAGTGTCCTCTAACCTCAGCATGATTAATAGCAAGGGTATAAATGTGCAGCATACCAAATCACTGAAATATGAGCCTAGCTACTTTGGAGAGAAGCAGAATTCAAGACCATTTTGCTTCTTATTTCTCTCTCTGCAGCAGATAAAAATCCAGTCTAAAAATCAGAGCAAGGTGCTAGTCATGAAGCAATGAAGCCTTCAAAATTGGAGTGTGCTTTGAGTTCCCCATTTCCTGCAGGTGAATCACAGCACCTTCCTTGGAGACAACCAAGGGGGCTTGTGTAGGTGCTCCTGACAATGATCAGCCCCCAGAGCACCAGAACAGGTTGCAGAAATCATCCTGTCTTTTGAAAATACTCAGTGATGGTTGAGAGAGGCTATGTGCTATCAGACCTTCTGAGACTATTTCCCTGTGAGGATACCCCCAACAATTTTGCCTGTGTGAGGAAGGTGGGTTCATGTTTGTGATTGAAATGAGAACAGTGCTGGTGTTCACAGCCTGCCTGATGCCTCATTTCTTGTGCCTCTTGTTTCTGCAGTCAGGGGCTCCCCTTTTTTCCAGCCAAATACTCAAAGACCACTTACAGCCCATATGTCAGGTGAAGGTCAACATTTCAACCTTCCCTTCTCACAGGGCTTTATTTCCCTTCTGTTTCAAAACAGATCATTGAAAAGTATGTAGGTGACAATCTCCAGACTGGAGAGGGGACAATACCTGGTTCTCAGAATCAACTTTATGCCTCTTGATTTGGAGTTTAATTATAGAAGAAATATGCTGAGAAGCAGAGAGATCTTTAAGCGATTGATCTGATGTTTTAAGTTTCTTTTGCAAGAAAATGAACTGTAAACCACTCATTAAAAAGACAGAATCTTACTACTTTTGAAAGGTTTGTAGATTTGAGCTTTTGGCTTTGCTTTCTTTTTCCCTTCTTTTTGTTCTTAACACCTTTGTACAAAGAACATTTCACTAAGTTTAATAGCTACTGACACAGAACTTACATAAATGCTTTCTACAGCTAAAATAACTTTTTCTCTGCCCACTCCCCTTTAGCTGCTATCCAGAAAATACACTTAAATTTTAAGCACTGATCTCTCTCCTTTTTTCTCCTCCTGGCTTTGCTTTTCTCCTTTTATAAATGCTGTTTTAAAATACACATTATATACAGTAGACATACAGTACCAACTGCCCAGAGTTTCATACTGAACTTTTAATCTTCATCTAGGTAGCAAGCAATTTTTCTGCTAATTAGAGGTAACTTAGAGCAACTGCTTCCATCTCCAGATGTGTGTATATATGTTGACATTTAAGGACTCAGCAGTAATCCTTGTTAGCAGAAGTCATGTTCCTTTCTGGCTGCTTTTCATACACCTCCTTCACATCCTCTGCTGGCACAAACAGCCAAAGACATTTTTCACACCCCAGTTGTCTCACAGGCAAATTCATCTATCCTATGGTTTTGTTTTATCAGCTTTATGCAATCATGTAGAGGATAAGCTTATTGCAAGCACAATGTGAAAATGGCAGGAAGCAGTCAGATGGTTTTATGGGGCCCAAGAATGTTCTAGATGTATTGGAAGTGTATGAATTTTTGAGGGACATAGGTACATCCCGAAGTTCACAAGTGTCTTTGATTTCAGCACCTTATGCAGTCAGTAACTATTCCTTGATAAAGAACCAAGACTTTTTTCTTTTCTGCCCAGCACCCTGTTCATCCTGAAACACACAACCTCCTTGCTGATCCAGGCCTGTGAAAGGGGCAAGGCTGCTCCCAAGGCAAACCCATGGGGAGCTTCCTCACACAAAGGCTCTTTGCAGAACCCATTGCACTGGAAGAGCATTCCCATAATGACATCATTTAAACTTTCTGTCACACAGACCAACTTTCAGTGATGACAACAAGAGATGAAACCCTAAAGTCCAAGCTCTAGTTTAGCATGGAGTCAGGGGACCTGCAGAGTCTGTGTCCAAGAGGCAATCCCTTAGAGGAGGTAGCTCTGGCAAAGTGTGGAAACCAGAAACATCCCTAGAAAAATGTAGCATTGGCTCTTCCTTTCTGAGTTACTTCTGGCTCACAGGAGCTGTAGGGTGGGGAACAAGACTTGGCTGTGCAGAGTCATCAAACAGGGAAAGGATTGATGGCAGAAAAGTGGGGGACAGGGTGAAGACTTGTTGGAAATGATACAACTTCGAAATTTTTAAGTAACTGTAGTCAGGGGTTTGTCTGCCTTTGACAAGGGGGTAAGGAATTGGGGTTTCTCTTCAAAAGACTGTTCACCAGGGGTTTGAGTTTCACTGTGTGAGATCTGATGGCTTTCAATCTTCAAAAAAGATTTTTTCTTCAAAAAAGAAGATTCCTAGATTTTGAGAGTTTAACACCTACAGATTGGAAGTAGCCAGAAGATACAGAGGAGATAAATGGACATGAATAGCCATGACTCCTTGGTATGGTTGGAGACACCTGGTCTGGGAAAAGATTGGTAAGAGAACCAAAGAATGAGAACCAGATTAGCATCAAAGGTGAAGGAATCAATAACAAACAGAAGACTGAATACTAAGAACTGTGTAATGTAGAACCAATGAACAAGAATTTCTTGGGGGTTTTTATGTATCAACATGTGAGAAGTCTGGTAAAGAACTCTGTGTAATGGAATGCACAGAACTCTGTGCAACCTGGGCAAGTGTGAAGGGAATGATTTCTATTGCACATCCCAGCCAGAATAAAAACGTGGCCAGAATAAAGTACTGCCTGATTCTCTAACACTTACAAGACACTGTTGGAGAATTTCTCCTATTGCTGCAGTTTTGGTGACAGACTGATGTCCTTTAACCCCTGACCCCAGTGCACTCGAGTACATTCCCATTGTGACTCCAGTGAGGAGAGGAATGTGACAGTGCCAGCCTGAGGATGCCCCACAGCAGTACACCAATAACCAGCCCACAACACCCCAGCATCAGCTTTTCTGCACTGTCAGTGATGCCACAGCTCTGCTGGAAGGAAATGTGCCTTCATGGGGAAAGCTGAGCAGATCCAGCCTGGCAGCATGGGAACTGCCCCCCTGTTTGGGAGGTTTGGAGGAGAATGAGTTTGGAAAGGACAAGAGGCAATGCACAGATGAAGGGAGTTTATATGACTGGACATGGCCAGGGCTCCTGTCTGGGAGGGAGCACAGGGTTCTGGTTGGGATATTTCTCTGAACTGACCATCTACAGCCTTTGTTCCCCCAGAAACATGTCTTAGAGCTCTCTGATCCCAAGTCTCTGCTTGCAGCCATCCCCAAGGGTTTCCCACAGCAAGCTTCTGTAGCTGCCAGTAGAAACTATCAGAAGAGGGAAAACCCACAAAACCAGCCTTACTGAATCCAGTAAAGATCCCTCCATGGTGTTTGTTCCTCACTGTCTTATTGCACCTCAGGACAAAATGCAGAGAACACATTTAAGCCATAAAGCCACATGGATGAAAACTAGGCAAAAGCTACTGAGCTCCTCTGTGTTGGTCCTTTCTTAGCTTTAATTTTAAGGACTCACCTGGATTCCAATCAAAATTCCTTCCTTAGGAAATTTAAACCCTGTGGCAAGCAGAGCCTTCTGGAAAGCAGAGTGCACGTCGTCCCCAAAGCATGCAACCTGCAGAAAGGCACAAAGAATGCATGAGGGGGAAACCAAAAACAACCCAAAAACACTGCTTTAAAAAGAAACAGGAATGACATTTTCAAATAGGATCTTTTGTTTCTGCGTGAAGAAGTCAGACTGCTCTGCATGGAGCCTGCAGGCACGTGGAAGGGAATAAATCAGAAAATCATTGCAGACAAATCTTGTAATTTTAATGAAGAAATAACAGAGGAATAAGCAACAGTTTAGTTTCAAACAGCACACCGAGGAGCAACAATTGATTCTGCTAAGTTATTGGGAAGCTGTACACAGCCTCTGCTTCAGTGTTTGGGATGGCACTGGAAATTATTTAAGATTATAGAAGGCTTAGACACCAGTGAGAGTTGTGCACACAGGCTTGTTCCAATGTGTGCCTGCAAACCAGGGTAAGGTGGTGTTTGTGCTCTGATGTACTCCTGGCATTTATTGTGAAGGAAAACCACAAGATATAAAGATGCTTTTCCATTAAAAGCCCACAGATGAACAAAATTCAAGTAAAATTTTAGTATTTACCTAAGAAGAAAGCAATCAGGCCAATTAATAATAATTTATTTAAAATAAATTATAATTTTAAAGGAACAGTCGAGGAAGAAAACAGTAAGAATCATTTAGCAGCTTCCCAGCATTCAGAATTGGATGTGGAGCTTGGTTGCTTACAGACTATCATTTGATAACAATCTTCTGAAAGAGCTGAACTGCATTCCTAACCTGAATTTGGAATTCTAGTGACAGAAAGAGGAATGTGTGAGCTTTTGTGAAAGTTTAAAAATAAAAAAAAAAAACCAAACCAACAAACCTTCACTTTTTCTGGTCAGCTCCACACTTTTTGCAAAACAATCAGAAGCAGAAACTGTCACTGATTTTTCTCTTTGAAATAACAAATCTACCAACATATACAGATGGGATAAAGGAGCTGATTGAGAATTGCTCTCCCATTTTCCTCTTATGGTCCTTCCCATCCCAGAGTGAGCCCTCACATTCATGGTCTCACCATGGTGAGCAGAAACAAGTATTTCATGAAAATAAATTATGATTTGCCAGATCTGCTGAAGTAAAAAAAAAAGAACAACTAAACAAACAAAAATCCCACGAGGGAAGGGATAAAAAAAAGTCATGACAACATGTTGCAGTGTATCTATATTCTATGTTTTCTATGTGTTTCTATGTATTCTATATTCCTGGACTTTTTAGGATGACAGAGCCTGCCTTGTAGGAGAGGTTTATCTTCATGGCATGGTCCACAGGCACAGCACTCAAAGGGAACCCAGCACTGTGCCTTCTCCTATTGTGGGAACCATGGTTTCAGCAAAATAAATCTCTGCCAGACAGATGTGACAAATTCAAGCCCAGATCAAGTCATGTGTGTGAAAAATGTCTGTGAGGAATAACTGAGCATTTTACCCAAAGCAAGTTATTATCCTTACTTCACTATAAGAAAGACTTTCATAACTGTCACACTTTATGGCATTTGTGAATATGGATCTTTCCAACTCATAAAAGTTAATAATCCCTCCTTTATGACCATGGTAATCTCTAACTCTGTATAAAGCCCAGAAAAAGAATTCTTGTCCCTAGTTACATTTTTATTCTTTTTTTGATGAGGAGGTTGTCTGTGTATTCAATTTTTTTCTGAAAACCAGGAAGTCACAGAAGTCACTCGATTTTTTTCTGCCCATTAACTATACTGAAAGGAAATCTTCTGCAATACTGATTTCCAGCACATTAGGAAGAGTAAAATAAAATAATTCTGGAGAGATGTAGGAGACCTAAGGCTGTTCTTACTTTGTATCTGGGTGCTTTTTCATACAAAAATGGTAATTTTCCCTAATGAAAACAGCTCCTTCTGACATACCCAAACTCACATCCAAGAGCAGCCCAGGTTCTGCCACCTGCCTAGTGATGGTTCCACAGACTTAATCCTGATCAAATTGCCTCAGGGTTTAATCACTTTCCAAGAGGGTATTCTGGCTCAGAATAAGTTTTTGCTACTGCAAGTTATCCTAAAAGTAACAGAACACATAAAATGTAAAGATCACCTGGGTGTGTCTATGGACGCCCTCGATAGCTCAGCAATAACTCATAAAGAAACCTTTTGTTCTCTGTGAGCCAGTGTCACTGCAGGTGATATTGGGTGGAAACCTGTGCCTGTGAGGGTGAGGGCAGGAAGATGGCCAGCCCTGTGCCCTCACAGCATGCCACAGCCACACCAGGAGACATTCCAGCCTGGAATCTCACAGCCTGGCTGCACAAAGAGTGGGGAAAGCTGCCCAGGCTCACCCTGCAGCCACCACGCCTTACTGCCTCTTTCTTTCATTTTGCACCTTGGGACATGCCCTGATGGTGACCAGGCAACAAGGAAATACCACACATTTTTGCCTTTAAGCAGCTGGCACATCCCAAGACCAACCACTCATGTTCTGGTGTCTCCATGTTGCTGCTGTGGCAAGTGTCCATGGGGGTTGGGAGCTGTCACCATTTATGTGTCCAGAAGCACAGTCATAGAACAGCCCCCCAGAAGCCAGCAGCTCTCAGATAAACTCATTTCAGGCTGTCACACCGACCAGGTCCAGCTCAGGGAGCTGACATGCAGGTAAAGAGGGACATCCAGTGGCTGACAAAACTGGGTTTTCCAGGACATTGTGGGTTTTACAGCCAAGAAAGACGTTTTCAATTTTCCAATGAAGCAAGAAATGCCATCATGATTCAGGCAGTAATAAGATCACTTTCAAAGGTTCATGATGTTTAAAGTCAACTTGGTTTAAAAAGAAAAAAAAAAAGAGCAAATCTAAAAGATACCTCCCCAGTAGAGGCCATTTCACATCGGAGAACAGGGTCAGCATCTTTCAGCCTGGACCAGGAAAACATTGGGGCCTGGTGAGAGAAAGAGGCAGGAGGGAGAAAGAATAAAAACTGGATCGTTTAAAAAAAATAAAAATTCCAGCTATGCTTGGAAGTGACAGAAAGAGACATGATTTCATCCAAAAAAAAAAAAGCAGTGGTCAAGGCTGATAAGCAAAGCACTGTTTGGCAAAGTAGTTCCCTTAGTATCTTGATGATGGACTGGAACTAATAACCATGTATTCCACCAATAAATCAATCATCTAGCTCTTTAATCTTGCTCTCATTCCAGTGGTAGATTTTCAGTCAGTGGCAGCCCACTACCAGTATGATTTTAAGGACACATTTTTAAACAAAAAGGCTGTGAAGCACTTAATTCATGGAACAAGGATAGAAACTATCTGAATCCAGTCAGTTTTTCAGAGAACACTGCAGTCCATGAAATGTTTCATTTGCAGAAATAAAACTATTCCACAAGAATGCACTTTTTTTGGTGCAAACAAGATGAAACTTTGCAAATTATTTTCATAAATACACATTTGTAATATTTTTTGTCTGTATATGCTAATGTTAAGCCCCCTGATCACTATTAGTATCAGTATCTGAGGATTTAGATCACAGCACTGAATTCTCTTGTCTATTTTGATCTTAAAATAAGAAACATGGGGTGGAGGGAGGGAGGAAAAGAAAGTCCGTGTTAAAAAAACAATGACCACATGTAACAAATATGGAAAAAATTCCCTACTACCGAGTAATTTTCTGTAGGGCGTCTCCACATCTTAAATTACTAATGGTATTTGCATAAAGGCAGCAAGATTTCTGCTTAAAAACAAAATCTGTTTTTAAATTTCAAGCTATAATTCTGTCCTTGGAGGTCTCCAAGGGTAACACTGAAGATAAAACAGCTGCTGCTTCATGACACCTAACAATGACCAGTTAAAAAGAGAGGAGAAATTCAAAAGGTTTCTCAAAAAATGTTGTGTGTCTTTGTGACTTTTAGATCATTTTTGTTCCCACTAAAAGTAAAATCTTTACAGTGGCCAACTCAAGAGGAGATATGGCAGAAAAGACAGATTATTTTAATGTACATTAAAATAAGGTAACAAGCAGCAAAGCCTTCCACCACTTCCCTAATTTTTATCTGCCATGAATATGAAAATGCATCATCAGGAGCAGACTCTGGTAGTGCAACTAAACTCATTTTTATTTAAAATTTAGTCAGTCATTCCCTACCCAGGATTTAATCTTGGTCAGGCCCTGATACTTGCACCAGTCTAGAAGCAAACATGGCAAGACATTATTTCAGTCACTAAAGCTTCAACAGTGATGCTCTAATCCACAAATGCTGGGAAAGAAGAAAAGACTTTCCTATCTTCTTTTAAGAACTGCTGAAGAAACAGGATCCTGTGTCCATGCAAATACTACTACCAATAAATTGTAAGAGGATAGAAAATATGATGCATGAATAACAACAAACAGGCTAAACTGGAATATTTTTTTCAAAGTTTAGCACTTCCAAAGGTGCTAGCAGGTTTTTATATTCGACAAATCCACAAAGAATGCAAGCAGTATAAAAAGCTTTGTGGGGAAGTTTTCAAGAATAAAGCTGGGTTTTCTACTCTGTAGCCAGTGTTCCCAGGAGAGACAAAACTCTTGACAGTTCAGCTAACAACAGTGCTGAAGCCCCAGGTCTAAATAGTAAAAATTTATAAAAATAAATTAGACTCACCAAAAAAAAAAAAAGTCTCAAGTTTGAATTTCAGATAATACCTATCTGTGGCATCAAAATAAAATGTAAAGCTGTATCTAGACTAACTGGCTTGGGACAAAAATTTGGCTTGCATTTTAATAGTTTTGAACATTTTATTAGTAAAAAGATGTTAAGTGTTTTCTGTTTCCTCTGTTTTCACTCGATATGGAAGCTATTAAAGCTTGAAAGTTTCTGTATAAACAATTCTCATTATCCTCTGGATTTTCTGCACCGCTGTTTTAGATTTTTTTATGATTAGGAGCATCAATAGATTTTTTTTCTTCCATTAAGCATTCAAAAAATATCTACCATACAGTTTATTATGTTGGGTTGTATACAAGCTCAGTATATAAGGAAAGTAAGACCTTGGCCTTACTGAAATCAAGGGATGCAAGACTTTCACCCCTATTTTAACCAGTGGTGTATATAAAGGGGATTATGTGGATTTGACAGCCCATGTCCCAGATCCTGCAGATAAAATGTGGGGGGCACTCACAACACAAAGCTGAGCATCTCCACATGTGTATTACACAGTATTATGAAACAGCCTAAACTTCAGTGTTCAACTCTGCAAGTGCAAACTTATTATGCAGTTCATAAACAGGATTCAGAGTAGGTTAGAAGCTAAAGGAAGATTTGGTTTCACTGGATAATTTTCCTATGATTTTTCTCTAAAGTTTCCAAATAGATTATCTTGATAGAAACTACAAAAGGTCAATTTGGTCTTTGGCCAATGAGTAAATTGATCTCTCTGGACATTAAGTACTAATTGTATAATAGTGGCTCTGCGGTGGGGTTTCTGTGGTTCTTTTGGAATCCATACCTTAATCCCAACGTATGTGGAGGGAAAAATGGGATGTTCCATTGTGGGGAGGGATGACTCATTAACCTGCTTTCCAATCATCACTTTAGTGGCCACATCAATGAAGTCCACACCCAGAGTCTTGGACACAAAGGGGAACGAGCGTGAAGCCCGCAGGTTGCACTCTATCACCTGGTGGGAGTGAAAAAACAGAAATATCAGGGTCAGGCACTGGGCAGGAAAGAAATAGATTGATTCATGTTTTTTGAAATCAGCCCTGAGTCCTCTTGGCAGACATATTCTTCAGACTGTCAAATAAGAAACACAGAAACTGGGATCATTATTAAAACAGGGAAGAGGGATGAGGAATGGCCAGCCTGAGATCCAAGCAGCCTGTTCTTCAGCTGAGATCCATCTCTGTTGTCTGAATATTAGAACTGAGGGGAAGCCAGACTTTGGTCAGAAAACATGCTTTACTATATCCTAAGTTAACATGCAAGAGGCATGGAAACATATGCACAGGCATCAGGAACAACCTCTGGAAGTCCAACCTGTTCTTTCACTGTGGTGATGGCACTTCCTGAATGACAGGACTATCCTTACTGACTTCCCTCACCCAAATGTGGAAGCCATTCAGCCAGGCAAGGAGCTAACAAAGAAGTTCTGCAACGTGCTGAGAAGCCACCTTGGAGTTCAGGAGCAGAAGAGGAATTGCTGTAAGTGAGAATGAAGTGGAGTGAAAGGGGGTAAGAATAGTTAAGGTACAACTGAAAAGTGAGGGCTGTACAGAGAAAGACAGGCACTGCTGTGGGAAAGCAAGGAAGGGAAAACCCTGTTCTCTCCCTGTGTGGAGTTTCTGAATAACCACATGTGAAACAGAGAACAGGTGAAGAACAGTAAGTACGTTTTACCCAACTCATAGCCCAAACAGGAATTTTCACCAATAATGCATCTCCTCTCAGGCTTTCTTCCTAATCTCTGTTTCCTCAGTCATACTCTGTTCACGTTCCTCTGACCTCCTTCCATTAGCAGCAGAAAGCCAACTGCTACCCAGAAGGGGTCAGACATCTGCTGTACTTCAGTTGCTAATAGCTACTAGGACTATTCAGATAACCACCCTAATAGCTTATGGTAAAGGTTTAAACATGTACATTGTCTTGCTTTCTTTTCAATTCCTTTGAAGGCTTAATTTAACATCAAAATAGTTAAAGATGAGAGAAGATATTGGACCCAGTACATGGGATGAGGTGCAGGTCCCAGTGCTGTCCATTCTACTCCAAACTGATTAATTTTGGGGAGGACAGCAGCCCACAGTGAAACAAAGCTGACAGAACAAAGCAAGCAGTGTGAAGGCAGGGGAGGATGCTCCTTGCCACACAGGAAGGGAGAGCTGTGTGATGAAGGGTGGCAGGAGTGAGCCCACACCCTCTGACAAGCCAGGTTATTTGCCCTGGCTGCCACTGCCACAATGGCCACAGCAGAGATGCAGGACCCACACACCTCAGCACAGCATGGGCCCTGCCACACTCACAGCAGCTCTTACCAGCACATCGTTGCCTTGCACCAAGAACTGGATATTGAATGGACCAGAGATGGCAAAAGCCTTTGCAATCTTTTTTGTAGCAGCTTTTACCTATAAAAAAACCAAATTTTAAAAGTGTAAATGTTGTATATAGAACAAACAATAAAGCTCCACAAAATAGAGAGCATCATGGCAATAAATCACTAGACTTGTTGATTTCTTTAAACATCATCTCTCTGCCTTGTTTTTTCTCTATACCCACATTTTGGCAATAGCACTATTTCAGAATATTCTATTCTATTCTATTCTATTCTATTCTATTCTATTCTATTCTATTCTATTCCATTCCATTCCATTCCATTCTTCTATTTCAGAAGCAAACATGTTTAATTTCCCTAGTAACCTAGAGCCTGAAGTGCCATTTGAGGGCAGAAGTAAAAATCAGGTTTTTTTATGTGTGTGTGAGAAAGCAGAGGGGAGAAGGAGAAAAACAAAGAATCAAAGCCTTGCCCTGTAGCAATTCCTATACTGCACACTGGAGTCTTTATACCTTTCTAGGTGACATAATGAATAATGTTTTGTTATTTGAGAATAACTAATCAGTTTTAAAGTGTACCAGAAGTCTTTCACTAACATGCCTGTCCCATCACAGACCAATGGGAGGTGTCTGAGTAGATACACTCCAGGACAAACTGTGAGGAAAGTTTTATTTCCCAAGTGTGTCAATACAATAGCTGAATAGCTTTGCTCCAGGAGATGATTATTTTCAGAAACAAGACTTTGGACATTCTTGGAAACAGAGCTGGAGCACAGATCATTGCATTACAGCTTTTGCTGGCTTCCAAGCAAACCCTTAACAGGGTGACATAAAGGGGCATGGCACATTTCATTTAAAAATGCATCTTAATAACTAACTCTGTATCAAAAGGTTTATTCTTGAAAGGGGAAAAAGTCAAGATTAGGTGATATTCTTTTTGGAAAAGCAGGCAGCTAGAAAGTCATATATCTCACATAATCATTTAAGTATTGTGGGAGAAAAGGAAGTAGAAAGAGAGCCATGGCATACATATGAATTAGACAATCCTCTACTGCTACAGAAGCTGGTTCTAAACCAGGGAAACAAAAAAATCCTATGGGTCTAAAAGTGTGCACATCTACTGCTTAAATTACTGGGATACAGTTCACATATCACAATCACAGGGGCACTCTGACATCCTTCACCTGCACATACCACACTGGCCTTAAAATAAATCAGCGGTGATTTGACTTCTCCACTGGTGGTGGAGGGAAAGCAGAGTCAAACCTTCAATTCCTTTTCTCTTTTCAGTGCTAGTACAACACATACCTTCTCCAAGGCTCCCTGGCTGATGGTCTGTGTGGGAAACATGAGGGTGGCATCTCCTGAGTGAACACCTGCATCCTCCACATGCTCTGAAATAGCGTGTGAAATAACCTGCACGCAGCAATGAGAGAGCACTTGGTCATTCCAGCCTCTCAGAACCTGCTCCTTCCTCCCCAGCACAGCCCAGCCCCCTGAACACAACTGTATCTGAAATCACAACGGGATGGGGGGAGGAATTTCCCAAAATTTTGAGGAGAATATGCTGAAGCAGACACTTGGCATACAAATGAGGTGACCACCTCAGTGTCTTTGCTACTGTGGTTAAGCAAATCACAAACATGATAAAATCTACCACAGCCTGGAGAGCCTAAGGCTTCCTTCTTCCCTCTAACACATGGGCTCAGAAGATAAAAGCTAAGGAGGCTTTAAACCAGTTTCCTAAGCTCTGCTTGCCAGAACACAAAAAAAGTCGTCATTCTCCAACAGGAACAAGCATTAACTAATGTCACTGGTATATAATTTTACCCCCACTCTTTTGTGGTGTTTTAAGCAAACAGAGGAAAGCCAAGCCTAAGGATTTAAATTGAATTAACTGCATCAAGGCACACAATCTCAATACCAAAGAAGTGATTGTGTCTGCTGGTTAAAAATTAAAATTGAAAAAAGCCTATTTCTGTTAATTGCGAAGTTTGTAATTGCTGAGTAATGAAAGACAAGATGAAGTTATTAAAAAATGGAATAACTGTGGTAATTCCATAACCCATGATAAAATTCTGATAAAAGTAATTTCTCAAGCCAGTGATTGGCAAATCTGGTAAAAATTGCATTCAAGAGGATTCATTTACATGGATAAGCAATGCTTAAAAAATAACTGGCTAGGTGTATACAATAAGAGAGGTGGAGCTTTTCAAGCACAACAGTTTTGAGCCTAAGATTAATTATTCTTGTTTCTTTCTCTGCATGAATCCATGGCTCTAATAGTAAATCATTCAAACTGCATATTTTTGCAGATCTCAGATCCTGAAAAACAAGTTTAATGTTAAAGAAAAACAAAGTACTTACTCTTCCTGCTTTGGCTACAGCATCCATTTCCACCTCACGGGCATCTTCAATAAATTTAGTGAGTACCACAGGGTAATCCTGCCATCAAGACAAGAAAAAATTATAAAGTTTTTGTAAGGGAGTATTTGTAGACCACCCAGGACCCTTTGGAAGCAAAAGATCAGGAGACCAATCCATTAATATCCTCATTTCCACAGGTAAATTAACTTTGCAAAGATATAATGGAGAAACTTGGCACAATTTCCCCAAAACTAAAAAAGCAAAAAAGTTTGAGATCTTCATAACAACACCAGGACAGGGAAATTTGGGGGTAAAACCACCGAGGTCATGGCACAAGGAAGACAGCAAGAAATGCATGGATCCAATGACCTCTAATCCCATCTCCTAAAGACAGTCCTTAATTCCCAGATCAATTCTTCCTCAGTTTGAGCCTCCCAGCCATCTCACTGGACATGGTGCTTCATAAAGGAACTGATCCTTGGCATTCTCAATGACTTTGTAGAGTGATTGTTTGCTATTTTAGACTAATACATTTTATGCAACTGCTCCATTCCTTTCTAATTTCTCTGCCTGGTTTCCTCAGTCTCCCAGGGAGAGGTTGCCACTAATTACAGCTGGCCAGGAACAACCTGTCCTTGGCTCTCACTGCCTTCCCTGGTATACATTGTTTTCCTTCCTCTTCCTCCTGCCTGTCTCTGGGATGCTAGCACACACTTCCACTCTCCTCCAACACCTTCTCCTTCCAGACACTTGCTCCAAAAAACTCTAATCTGCATTCTTCCTGGCCAGCTTTGTGCCTCCAAAAAACTCTAATCTGCATTCTTCCTGGCCAGCTTTGTGCCTCAACATTTTACCTGTCCCATCCACTATTAACTGCCTACTATTTATTACAGAATAAAATTAAATAAATGACAGTTTGTGCATGTTTTAAAGGCTCCTCTTGAAAAAATACCAAGTAGCTCCAAAAGTTATAAGACACAATTCCTTCCATTTATCAGTGCAAGGGTAAATTCACAGGCAAGGACAATGCTGAAGCCTACACTGTTTCATAAATTTAGTGGCTTGTGTCCTGTTACTTTCTGTCTTGCTGCAGTTTTTCAGCCAAAGATTTTATATGTGCACACAACCTTGTTTACTTCAATCTGTCTCAACCTGCATTAGAAGTTCTGAACATTATTGTCAACATAAATGCCATAATGACACAACACTGAAACAGCACAGTCATTTAAACAACAGAACAAGAATGAGTCAGGGCCTTTACCTGGAGAAGTTCTGCTGGATGAAGCAGAACTAGATAAGGCTTTGGAACCAGAAAAACTATGTCCCACAAAGATGCTCACAACTAATACTGGGAGCTTCTGTGGCACCACTCACAGGCCACAAAGGCTTGACAAGACTGAAAAATCCTCCCTAATGCAGAAGCAGAACATTATACTTTTGTTCTGGTTTGCTTTTTGCTAGCTTGGCTTAAACTATACCCTAGCTTTTGTCAATACACAATACTGGATGAAGGAAGAAGTTCTGCCCCTGGCAGTCCTACTACACTAGGGAAAAAAATAGCAAAAATCTAGGGTAAGTCTCTTCAGGATCAGAACCAGAGCACCCAAAACCCAAAACCAAAACCAGTGAGCAGCAGTGCTTTCTGTGTGTAGCAGAACTGGGTATCAAGGATCCCATGGGAACACCCTCTCTTTCCCCTAGGAATATGTCACCTATTGGCTAGACTCTACAAATCCAGCTCCCAAAAAGGCCTCCTGGACCAGGAATGAGACATCTCAGAAACAAAGAACAGCATTGCTCAATTCAAGTCAGTCAAGTTGTAACAAATTAAGCTGACCAGGGGTCACTTTTCTGGGCTAGAGCCTCCTATGGAGCATCCACTGCCATCACAAAGCCACCCAGCAGCATGACAAAGTCATCTGTCCCACTGAATGGGGCTTAAAGCTGTTGCCTGCTCTGTTTCTATGTGTGTACAGATGAAGTACAGAGGGAAGTTTGGCATTTTGGGAGGTCTAGCATTGCTAAGAGCCTGGCACACTACCACAGGCTGACCCTATAGTCTTCTGAGAATTAGTTAAATTATTCCTTCTGATGGAAGTAACAGTTGCACTACCCCTCCAAAACTTGTTCAAAGATGGTAATAAGTGGTCTCCTTGCCTCCACACTAACCTATCCTTCAGGATATCATTACTTTGAAAGGTATCTCCCTTTCATTCCACCATTTCTTGCTGAAAAGTTAAAATTGCACCATTTGCCTCACGCACTTAAAAATCTCATGGTTTTGTTGTTGCTCAAGCTTTAACCACCTAAGAATCCTGAGAAAGCAGTAATATGTCTGACTTCCACAGCCAGCTGTGTTTTCAGAGAGTTCCTCTTTGATTTGATTATTTATAACTCCAAGATTCCTGGGACAGCATTTATGGTGCCCCACAGCCCTGTTCTGAATAGTGACCATTAAAAAAAAAAGAGGAAAAAACCTTCAGAAGAGATGTCAAGATGAAGCATTTAGTTGTTCAAAGAAGCTACTCCATGCAGGCACCCTGGTGGGGTCAGTAAGGATATTTGCATAGGTTCCTAAGTTAGGGAGCCTGTTAGGGAACAAACTGAGGACTCAAACTCAGCTCCTCACCAGGCAAGGAAGGGAAAGAGTGAGGAAGACACAATAAGGAAACCAAGAGATAGAAAACACAGTAGAGATGAAACAAATAAAGGGAACACAAAAGGAAGTGGCAGCACAAGGAGGTACCTGAGAGACTCTGGTGGCTTCTGCTAAGAACTTCTTCATTTCCTCTTCAGTGAATACTACATTCATTGCAGACCCACTGGGAGAACAGGAAAAAAGAGAGCCCAGGTTAGCTTCCCTTGTCAATTCTAAGGAGAAATCAATGTTAGGCACCAGGGCACAGGGTTCACAAGGTTACCAACTACCTCTATATGGCAGACTAGCCAAGGAAGCTCCTGACTCCAGCCACTTGCTCTGCTCTTGACTCAAAGAGAGGCAGAGGTGGTACCCAATTACTCTCCATTATCCTTCCCAGAGAAGACAGGACACCTCCAGAACCACAGTGGAGAAATAAAGAAAGAACTGTGTTTTCATAGCCTTAGCACTGCTGCCAAATCCCCTCCCTGAGCCAAGCTTTTGAAGGTCCCCCTAAGCTGGGGGAGATGGCCCCAGTAAGGCCCAGACTGACCCCTGGGGCAGGTTAGCTGGGAGCCCAGGACAAGCACACTTGGCTCACTCTAGCCCAATTGCTCCTCAGGGACAGATGGATGAGGCTTGCTTGGGTCACTGGCAATGGTTGTGACAGTGTAAATCCAGATGCAAACAGTCTGCTCCTTGCTGGCCATTTCACTGTGCTCCTCCCCTAACTTCTCATTCCTTAAGGGACTAGACACAGCACAGCAAATATCTGAAAGCTGCTTTAATTGGAAATGCCAGTAATATCAAAGAAGGGGATCTGGGAGAGCATGTGTCCTGAGTAAGTGATTCAAGTCCATTTTAATGACAAGAATCTTATAAAAAAAGATGCTACATTTCCCATTTCCACCACTGATGCCCAACTTCCCCTTTGCTTTGTTGGGCAAGCCCACAGAGGCTGTGGGGAGAAGTGGAAGAGGGATCTATCCCACAAATCAATCACTTTATCCTAAGATAAATAGACACAGGTACCTAGGTGATTATATTTACCTCTTCAGCTGATGTAAATCAATAGAGTTCAAGAAATCCATGAACTTGTGTCAGTAATACCACTGAGGATGTGAGCTGGTGTACACAGTACCTAACTGGTGGGGAAAGGCATTTAGTTTTCCAAGGAAACTGGCCAATATTAAAGGCCAGGGGATATCTGCTCAGAGGATGAAGAAATCCAGCTGTGGACTGCTGCTGTTCTGCAGACAGAGGCCAGGCAAAGGGCTATGCTAGGGCTTTTCACACTCTTGTTCCTCAAGTTTTACATCCTCCAGTTTCATCTTTCTTCCTGGAGTCCCCCTACCCTGCACTAACACACATTAGCAAATATTTAACATGGAAAGGGCCTATAATGCTTTTAATACAGATGGAAACAACAGCCTAAAAGAAGTGTTCCCTAACAATCTGGTGAATTACATCAGCAGCAGTTTTTACCTTATACTTAGTATACTCAACTTTACTCCTGACAGGAGGACTGTTTTCTAACTTTGCTTGAAACCCTACTGCAAGTCTTAGAGACCAGATAGAAAAGTCTCATTCAGGAGTCTCTTCTAAAGCATATTTCCTTCAGGGCTGAAGAAACCCTTTTCCTTTTCTTCCTTTAAAATAAACAGCGTGCTTGTCCCCCAGCCCCAAAAACTGATATTGAGCTTCTTCATTTTGATGTGTGTGTCTTTCATATGAAAAGAATCCTGTCTCCAATTTATTTTCACTTGTAAACTGTACCCAGCAAACTGCCTCTCTGTGCTGAGTCACCCAGCTATGAAGAAACTTCTCACAGAGAAGAGCAATCATTCAGAACTTGTGAGTTTGCCATGTGCATGTGCTGGTGTAACCTCCTCAAAAAGTCTGTCTGGCTGTTGGAAATGAGGGACTCTGTACAATGTCTGTTTAATGAGAAGCAGCTGCCACACTGTAGGGACATAAAACATGCCTGTAAGCAGAGAATTTGGCAAATAAGAAGCTGAACTCAAAAGATGCACTGTCATTTTCTGAAAACAGATGCCCATCTCAATAAACAGCCTCAGCAGGTTTCTCTTTTTCCTGGTGGCAAACCATCTTCTGACTTAATTGTACAGGTAACAACCTCAGGAACCTGAAAGAATATCCCAGATGGTTTGTGGCTTTGGCCTTGAGAAATGCAAAAGATAATACAGCTGAACAGACATTCTCATGATTATGTTCTACCTTTGATCTGTGCCTGATGGACTTCAGGGATCCATTTGCTTTATTAATTGGTTTGAGCAGTTGTTTCATGGGCAGCTTAATGCCATGTACATCTAGCACAGAGTTTTCCCACACATCCCCTGAAATTGCTCTCCCTTGTCCCAGAGGTTTCTGGAGTTTATACCCCAGGGTGCTCAGCCTTACCTCAGAACATAGGAGGGCCTCAGCAAACATGGATAACTCACAGACCTTGCAAATTCAACTGCATCTCTCTAAAGAAAGGGAGGAAAAACATGCTGTGAGCAAGAAAATATTTTAAAGTCATTCCAAAATTCCAATTCTAACTGCATTTGCACTTTACTAGCAATTAGGATGAGGGGAAAGAAAATGGGAACTGCAGCCTGCACTGAATGTAACACACAACTTCCTGGTTTCAGAGCTGTCACCTTCAGACTTCCCCTGTCCATAGAGCTCCACTGGGAAAAAAGAGCAATGCCAACACATCTCTATTCCTTTGAAATCTCCACCAGCTAGAACAGATCTCAAGCCCAGCAGGATATCTAGACTAGCCTGTCACTGGTGCTAACTTCTGCTGGGTCTATAGCTCAGGTTGTGTGAGGTGATTTAAAGACACTTCCCTTCCAGTTTCCACCCAGTGCCAGTGCTGCTGTAGCATCACTTCACAGGGATCAAAAAGTTCCTCAACATGGGCTGTAAAAAACTGTCAAATGCTTTAGGAATCTTGAAATGTATCAGTGACTCAGTCCTTCCTGAGCAGATGCACATCCAACCCCCAGCTGCTTCAGCATTTCCCAGATGCACATCCCAACTTACCAAAGTGCTGACTGCCTTCCAGGGAGCCTGGGCCACATGCAGCTCATCCAGGATAGCTGAGAATATGGAACGATCTTCTGCCTGGTCAATCTTTAGAGGATTTGTGCCAAGGATCTTCACTCCACTCTGGTGCAGTGGTACTGCCAGGTTATTGGGAATCTGCCCACCTACAGAAATAATGCAGCCACTGCATCCCTGTTGGAAGACAGAAAGGAGCACAGTCATGTCCAAGTTTATCTTAATAGGAAGAGCTGTCACAATAAAAATCCAGTATTTAGATTATGTCCCTTTTTAGGTTGCTGTGAACAAAGACAGATCATAGGGCCACAAAGATGATCAGAGAGCTGGAGCACCTCTCCTACGAAGACATGCTGAGAGAGATGGGGTTGTTCAGCCTGGAGAAGCTCAGCTCCAGGAAGACCTTACTGCAGTCTTCCAGAGCCTAAAGAGGATTTCTTAAAAAAGAGGAGAGTGACTTCTCACATGGGCAGACAGTGATAGGACAAGGATGAAGGATTTTAAGCTGGAAGAGGAGAGATTTAGGTTAGATGTTAGGAAGAAATTCTTTACTCCAAGGATGCTGAGGCCCTGGCACAGTGTGTCCAGAGAAGCTGTGGCTGCCTCACCCCTGGAAGTGTCCAAGGCCAGGTTGGATGGGGCTTGGAGCAACCTGGGATAGTGGAAACTGCTCCTGCCCATGGCAGGGAGGTGGAATTAGATGATCTTCTAGGTCCCTTCCAACTCAAGCCATTCTATGATCTTATCATAATTGTGCTGATCCAGAGGCACCCAGGCTGCAAAGTGTGATTTGCAGTGTGTATCCTCCCTAAACCAGCAATTTCCTCCTCAATATCCCTCAAAACCCAGCAATAACTGGAGGTCAAATTCCCTAGGAAACCAGAGAAGTTTGCAGCATTTACATCAACCCACGATTCCATAAGTCCTGCTTGAACCACAGGCTGTTACTTAGTTTGCATGTCTTGTTCAGGTGCTTCTGCTTTCCCAGTGAGGACAAAGCACTGAGCTGACACATTGCCTTGCTCTCCAGAGGGAGGGCACTGCACTAGGAACATGCATTGCACCCCAGCAAATCTCCACACCCTGTCCCAAGGGTTCAGGTCTCCTTCCCATGTGCTCCTACACATGTGGACATGGGGACTGTCTCTATAACTGAGCCTACCCCACTGCCTGCTGTGGCCTTTGGACCCAGCAGCACAAACAAACAAGATGCTGAGGTCTTCTTTCTCTTTCAGTCTAGCTCTTGGAGAAAACAGCCTCTCCCATGCTCATGGTCAGAGATTTTCAGCGTAGCAGACATTCATGCAAATTTTTTTTTATTGCAGAGATGAAAGGCAGTAACCTCCAGCAGAGAGGCAATGGGAAAGAACTGGAATTCATAGGTTTTTTTCTGCCAGGACAGCTATTCAATAAGCAAACCACCTTTCCTAGCCCCAGAAGCCAGTCTTTAAGGAGTGTAACAAAATTAAGCAGAGTCTAAATCAACAGAGCCCAACACATCATACCATCTGCAAAGCTATGGATACATAAAGGGCTAACCCTTTATTTTAATCAATGCTTCTTATTCCTGACTAGCTCCTTGTTTCTGGCAGTGCCCTGGATGGCAGCAAGTATTTCAGCAAACTGTCACAGGTGCTCATTTCCACACAGGTTTTTTGTAAGCGCTCCAATTCCAGAGGCAGATGGGGCAGAACAGGTGGCACAGCATCCTCCAGCCACAGCAGAGCATTTCACATCTGTCATTGGGCAGCATCACATTTTAAGTGAGAAAATAATAAACAGTAAATAACAAGAGACAGTTGATCTTGCTTGCTAAAACACACCTTTCTACAGGTGCAAATATGGGCTTTTTTTTGCTTTTTACACAGAACCCCTAATGCTTTCAAGTACAATCTAGTCAGGTGTGAAAATTTTCAATAGAAGAAGAGGCCTTAGAGTACCTACAACAAAGAGCACTTTACTTTCAAATTAAAGATTATGAAACTTTTCCCAAAGGACAATCTGGCCCACAGAACAGCTCCAGTGAAGGGCTCTTTTCAACCAAAGGTGTTTTACAGTTTTACCCATTTCTAACAAATGAGAAACATAAAGCAAGTGATCCATGGTTTGGCTCTAAAAGATAGAGGAACAATGTTCTTTTAATTAACAAGTGTGTTTTTCCTGAAGGTCAGCCTCACTGGCCTTCCTGGAAGAAGAATTCCTTCATCAGGGATTTAAAGGGAGTTGGAGTGGCAAAACTGTAAACTGAGAGCAGGATGGACTATAAGTGACTGGGAAAAAATAGATGATAAATGCTAGTGCAGTCCCCATTCAGATTTGATGTGGTAATTTCCTACCATAATAAAGATCCAACAGACTGGCATTTAAGCAGCACTTACTATTCCAAGATTATTTGCTCAGCAAGCTAATGCACAGCATAAGTTGATTATTTTTTTCCTTTTCACTATGCAGTCACTTATGGGATGCCACGATGCTGCTGGCCAATAGCAACCATCTGAAAGAGCTAAGGACAGGCAGTGAAAAAGGACAGGGGCTGTTTTGTGCCCAAAAGTGGTTGTCTCATGGCAGCAGAGATCACCATCTCCAGCTTGGAAGAGAAATCTATGCCTTAGTGCTTCCAGACCCATCCAAAACAGAATAACTCCCTCTACTCCCTGGACCCTTTATCATCCCACATGGATAAGAACCAGAGTGTGAATAAGCAAATCCCTCCTTGCAGCTTGGAAGGAGGGCAACGAGTCAAAGTAGCTTTGTTTCCAAGGTCAACCAACATCTTAATCTATCCTTGATATATGGGAAATGTGAAGTACCCCAGCTAACAGCTTCTCCTCAGCTGCTGCTCATTTCTGCCTTTAAAACAATTCTAGTGACTGTGCATCTAAAATCCAAATACTGCCTGCATCAAAGTTGGGATAGAATTAAGGACTTCAGCCCTAAGGAGACAGAGGAGATTCCTTATTCAAAGAGATAGCAAAGAACCATATACTCATTTTTACTCAAGAAGAACCATAAATTGAATCTAGCTGCTGCTTACTTTAAAATCCTGCTGCTGTTTCCCAAAGCATGTTCCCACCCAAAGAGCAGCCACTGTCCTGACAGGGAACAAGAATGCTCCACTGAGAAATGTGGGCAGGCAGAAAGGGACCCCACTGCATATCACTTTGTCATCAGCCTTATTTTAATTATAAAGAAAATTAATAACATCCGTGCCATTAGATATCTTTAAAATATATGCAATACATAATCTAGTGAAAGAAGCCTAAGAGAATTATTTTCCCCTTTATAACAAAAATCGCTCTTTTTATTACTACCTTGCTGTTATGTCATTAGTAATAGAGCTGGGGTTTCTTTTTCCCTGAGTTTGAAAACAAATTAGACCATTAAAATTGTACCTAGGAGCCTCCTTTACTTTTATGAATTGTTTCAGAATAATCTCCAAAACAGAAAAAAGAATCAGTAGAGGCCCTCAAGCAGATAGATATTAAAATAAAAAGGGAACATCTTCTCTGGAAACAAAAAGCCAATAAATCTGAAGGAAGGAATTTTATTTTTTTTTTTAAATGATTGTCCTCACAGACTACCACCTAACTCTGCATATTTGCTGTAAATTAAACTTTTCTCCAATGAACAGCTCTGTTATGCAGAGCTCAGACTCTGGTGAATCACTGCAGCTGTGAATGTCAACTGGAGGTCAAAGAGGACACAAGGAAGAGAAAGAGGAGGGACAGCTGAGTACATCACTGGAAGAGGGCTGTCTGAAGCTGTTTGCATTTCTTGGTGGGCAGCTTCCAGCTGTCTCAGTCCTGTTGGTAAACTTGCTGCTTTATGCAGCCTAATTTATCTAATCAGAAAATCAGGGACAAACCAGTGCACCTATTCACTTGGGCTTAACAGCTGCCCAAGCTCTGCTGCTACTCCTAACAATGTTAAGGGGGCTGTAATATCATCTCTGCTAAGGGTTCAGGGTTGTGTCCATTGTTTGCTGATGATCCATGATTTTTCAGTTATTTCAGTTCATTGTCCATTGAAACACCAGAGGAGGTTAAAAGAACAGTCTGAAATCATGACACTGCTCATGCTTTGTACATGAAGCTGGCAGAGATGGCTATCTACAGGATTGGTGAAGGATCTCAGAATCAGATTAATTTTTGACTTGATCTTTTCCTTAGGGGCTGAATTTCAACTGCATTTGCCTGAGGAAGTATTCTGTTAACAGGGCATTAGCATTTGGCTCATTAATTTTTCTAAAGAAATGACACATAACAAATAATGTATCTTAGACTATCTCCAGACTTTGCTGGAGGTCTGGGCTCTGTTCCCCAGCTCTGCCCAGGTTCTTTTGCATTACTCTGTGCAGGTCTATCTACTCCACAGTTTCCCTACTTGCAAATTAGGCATAAAAATACCACAACCTTGTGTCACTGCTGAAGAAAAGTGGCTTTACTATTTGTATTTACTATTCACCTTGGGAATTATTAGACAGTACAACACTGATTTTGGATGTTTAGGCTCAGACTCTGATGGCTTTCACACCTCCAGCACAAACATCAAGTTGGTTGTTTTCACACCCATGCCAGAGCAGCAGAATCCTCTGCAAACTCTGGGTACAACAGGATGCTGCTATAAGACCTGGAGCTCTGCACTGCCTCCCATCAAACTGGCCAAGCCTTGCTCTGACAAGCAGGATAGTGCAAGTTTTAATATGTATTCAGTATTCTTTTCACACATTTTTCTTACCCAACTTGCTAATTACTAGCACTCCATGTGGAAATGAGCTCCCTCATCACCTATCTCTACCTTCTCTTTGATCCTGCAGTAATTAGATGTTGTATTTCATCAGTGTTATTTGTCTGACAAACTGTCACAAGTTTCCTCCACGCCCCTGTGCAGAAGTTCAGTTAAGTAAACAAGATTCAGTGCTTTTAGAGCTGAGTCTTATGGATAATCCCAAAGCATTCAAAAATCAGCCTTTAAGAGTCCAGAGAGACACCAGAGCCTTTTGGCCTCTTGAAAATCTATGTTTTCCAGTAGTAGTCTCTGTTTTTGCAAGAATTTAAAGAAGAGGTAAAACAGCCTGTATAAACAGGAAAGTATGAACATGCAATTTAAAAATGGTCATCGACAGTATTTTGCAAATGGCTGAAGAACAGAGCCTAGAGTCTGGGACTTAATTTCTGATGTACTTTGGCCTGGTTCCAAATTTGGGAATGATCAAAACATGGCCAGATTATAAAACCATTTTAGAAATTTGCACCCATTCACAAAGGAGATGAGCTCAGATCCTCATATACCAGGAAAAGGAGTCAAGAAAAATCACAAGTTTCACATGATTCGGGTTCTGCAAAGTTGCTTCAGCAGGTTACATGGCCAACTTGTGCTGAATTTTAGGATAGATGAAGTTCCTGAAAGCACCTTTAAAAGCCTTAGCAACAAATCCAAGATGAGTGTGTTATCCACTCAAAATCAACATTTTCAATATTGGACCAGCCGTTTACATTATATATCCTCTCATTATCAAATATGTCTGGGACTCTCCTCCATCTCTTAGATCAGCACTTCTGAACACTTGAAATTGCTAAAAGACCAGTCCAATGCCTGGATCAGGAGCTGGAACATTTTATGGTTTGATGGCAAGTCCAATGCCCCTTCCTGATCTGTATGCTGGACCACATCCACTTCCCAACTGTACTGCAAGACCAAGCCTGCAAGTTCTTGAGCACAGGTTGGTGTGATGCACAGAACTCTTTCAACTGCTCCAAGTGGAGGACTTGTGCTTCAAATCAAGGGTGTGCTTAAGTGCTAAAGCCCAGCAGTGTAAGGACAGAACAGTTTGTGCAATAAATGTCTCTGCAGCAAATTAAACCTGCTTGTAAATATTGCACAATATGGCCTCTTGCAAAATAATTTAATATCTATTTATTGAGCAGCCTGCTAGGAGCATCAGCAACGTGCAAAATGCAACATTGGGATCCAAAGCAAACTGCTTTTGCTCTCTCCCCTCACCCCCAGCTGCTTCGCAAGCTAGTGACAGGAATTTTGAAAATTTGGGTTGCTTCATGGCTTTTTATAGTGCTTCTGCTTTTCTTTACCTCATATTGGTAGATGTCCAGGATCCTTTCCAGTGACAGCTCCTCAAAGTACAGTCTGTCACACTCATCAAAATCTGTGCTCACCGTCTCTGGGTTGCAATTCACGACCGCGGTCTTGTTGCCAAGCTGACGCAGCGTGCGGATGCTGGAGACAGCACACCAGTCAAACTCCACACTGCTGCCTGCCAGGAGACAGAAAAGTGGGCAAGGAAAGGAAGGATGCAGAGAAGAAAGCATAAATAGATATCCTCAGGACTTGAGCCTAAAAAAGAAAAAAAGCCAGCATTGCCTCCTGTCAGCTCAGAGCCAGAAATGTAATTGTCCTCCCATGGAAATTAATCATGCACAAAATGTGAACCTCCAAGCACAACAGGTAAATTGGCTCAGCTGCTCAGGAGTGTCAGATCTCTCTAACATGTCTGTCATCCTGTGCTCATAAACACTTCAGTGTGCTCTTGCTTTCTATCCAATCACTGCTGCCTCCCAACCAATGCACTCTAAGGTGAACCAAAGAGTGGGATAAACTAAATTGAGTTCCTGTTGTTATTAGACAATGGTGCTTACTCCAGGAAACACAGAGCATTTGCACAGATGTGGTGTGAAGAACAGAAGACTGAGGTGGTTTTTACCTTCCAGAAGAGCTAAACCACCAACAGAAGAGTTACATCTCAGTGGGTTTGACATTCCTGTACACTGACTCCAGGTAAGGCAGATAGTAGGACAACACTTCTACAGCCACTCTGTGATCTTTTGATCTTGCTTTAAAGGCTACAGTGACTATGGCAACATGGTGGGAGGAGCACATCCTACTGTCCCAAACCCTGAGTAAGCACTGTGGCCATCCTGGAAGGAAAGAGGCACAGAGGGGGCTTGGGTGAGCACCAGGACTTGGTGCCTGGCCTTGGGCAAGCTGCAGCTCTCAGGACTTGGGCAATGCTCCAGGGAACACTTGAATCGAGACTTGTGCAAACATTTCTATGCTCAAACATCTAAGACAGGTACAAACAGAGAATGATGCATATTAAAGAACATCATTAAATGGTTATGCTTACAGTCTACAAGAAAACCCTGGCTCCTCATGATGTGTTCAGTCATTACACGATCGTTAACCACTGATACTACTTTTATATATAATTGTGTGACAAGATATGTTAGAAATTCAGTCTGTGCTTAACTGTTGCCCCAACCACCTAGTCACAAACTGATGGCTGGCACAGGTCACTCCCTGACAGGCACATAAGTTGTTTCCCCACTTCTGTCAAACGAGAACCTCAAAATACACCTAACCTTCAGTTAAAACCCCACAGAAAAGAGAGGAAAATCAAATCTGAAATTGGATGTTTCCCAGAAGGGACACCAGATGCTCGTTCAGGTTTTGTATTCCACTTCTATTACACAGGTATTTTTATATGCATAAGAAACCTCAGCTTTGGAACCCAATGGTCACCTGGAGCCCTCATCTGACTGCTCCACATACAACCTGGGGAACAGCTGAACAGCTATTAAGTGTATTCCAGGCACATCCAGTAATGATCATATCCAAACATGGGAAGAGGGGAGACAGAAAATAAATAGCATTATTGGTAATGACTGTTGTAGCATAACCAGACACTGCTCCTCAGGAGACAATTACTACATCAATACATGCATGTTTTTGAACTCACTTTCACGTTTCAGTCACATTGAGTCTATGTGCACACCTTAAACCTTACAGAGCACTCTGCTGCCCCATGCCAGTGGTGGAAATAGATTTATACTGCTTTTAGGGCTGACACACAAACAAACTCCCTCCCAGGACAGGAGATCCCTTCCTGGAAGCAGGTGAAGAGTGAGGATTGCTGAGGTTATATGTGTGCAGGAAAGATGTGCCAAAGCAAGCACTGAAGTTCAAGAGTGTGTAACTGCATTGACTCACATCATGTCTCTATTTGGCATATTAGTTTACAAGAAACTTCAAAAAACCCACTTTGGTTTGAATAATTTTCTTTCTAAACATAGACTATAGCATGACTTTTGAAATGGCCCTCGAATATTTTTATTTCTTTGCAGAAGAGTGAACATATTCAACAACTTCCTGCAATATATTTTCAGCTATTTTCAAATAAAAACCCTAAGGGTTGTTTTGGGCTTTTTAACCTAAAACTTAGCTTTCACAAAGGAAATTTTAAAAAAATGTCACATGTTTAACTTCCATCCAAATCATTTAGCCTCTTCTAATCTGGAAGAGAACACTGAGTTGATACCACTGAATTCTGATTACAATACTGAAAGCATAGAGGAAAAGCACACTGCTTACTTGCCTCCAAAGGATAAAAAAAAAAAAGAAAAAAGAAAAAAACCCAACTTGGCTATTGCACCTAGGAAAAAAATATTTTACAGGTGCAAGTAATGGTTTCCTCTAGCAGCCTTCATTTAGTTACAACCTCTTCCAAAGATGGTCTTGATGGATCTAATCAAAGCTGCAGAGCAGATGAGACCAAGAACAGACCTGCATGTCTATTCTAAGCTGTGAGGAGTTTTGGGTGAGCAGTGCAAAGTGTATTCACATACACTCGATCAACTTTTAAATAACACTGCCATCCTTTTCATTTTCTGTAGCCATGCCACACAGCCTGTTGAACAGCAGAATCATTCACAAAAAATAAGCCTAATCATGGAGTGCTGCTCCTGATTTCAGTCATCTCAACATTCACCCTGGAAACAGAGTTCAAAAAGACATGTCCTACACACAGCAACAGGAGTGCAGCATATCACCTCTCCAATCCAAGCAAAACAAATGGATGGAGTTTTCAATTGTAGCTTTCATAACCCATCACCAGATCTGGGAGATGCAGAGCAGAAATATTTCTGAATAACAAGCAAATTTTTCCTTGTCAATATACAAGCTATTTGGAGAGATCCATGGGAAGAAAAAGTCAAAGTCATCACATACAGAATTCTAAAGTCTGTCTACCCAATACTCACAGCCACGAGGAAACTGTTACTCTGTATAATGATCTGAGTGGGTTGAAAGAAAAAACAACATACAGAGAATTGCTTATACAAAAGCAGCTGAAGAGATCAAAATATTTTCAGAGTCACCCACACTCACAGCTGTAAAATGCATAGTGACAATATCATCATGAGCTGGCAGTAAACATATAAGATAGGTATGGGAGCAACAAACTTCTATACAAGGTATGAGGTTCTCAAGACCTTAACATGTGAAAAAGTAAGATTAAAAAAAATTCTGTAAAGCCTTGTGGAAATCACAACTAAGTAGCAGGTGGAAAGTAATAAAATTCTCCTGCTTTTTTCCAGGGCATGAAATTAATCTCCAAGCAAGTATAAAATGCAAACATTCTGTTAGGAATTGATGTCCTGTGCGCTGTGCTCTGGAGTGTTTTTTCACCATATGAGAAAAGGAACAAAGGAACCACAAGAATATATGAAGAAGGCTTGAGGGGACAAGGAGAACAGAGGAGTTGTAAGAAAGATTTACCTATGTGATATGGTCCACAGCCCAACACCATCACTCCACAGTCATCAAATTTTACATCATGTTCCTGGGAAGGGAGACAAAAAAGTCATTAGGATCTGTACTCCACAGCACCTAACTCTGTGCTTTTCAGAATAAACAGTTTTTGGTGTTCAGCCCAAATCCAGCAATCTGATACTTCAGGACTCCAGTCTGATCTTGCTCACTGCAGTGTAAATCAAGTGCAGCTCTCCTGGAATTAGTGCTGCACCCAGACCAGAAGACAAACAGCACCTCTGATATGGCTGTTCAAGCAGCCTAAGGACCTGTGAAGCTCCATGTAAAAATAATGTTAGGATGAGATAAGGGAAATATGATTTCTGCATTCCCAGCACCTACCTGTGCATGTACAGGTGATATGTGACAGGCTCTTAACAACACAGGGGCATAAACAGTAAATGAACTGGATCAGGAATGGGGTGAGAGAAAGTTCCAGGCCTGCTGTAAGGGGATTATATGTAAAACCATCCACAAGAATTGCTACAGAGACCAAGGCATCTGCAAGATTTCCAGAAATAACATGGCACAGGGAAAAGAGATCAAACCAGACAGCAATGAGACTGTTGTTTCTGAGGGTGCCTACCTGCCCATTGTACGTGACGTAGAGGTAATTAGTCACTGCTGGGTATTCTGCTGCCAGGGTGTCAATCTGTACAAGAAAAAAAGGGGGATTGTGACTTGGCCAGTGTAAGATCTTTCCTACATGTAGATTTTCGGGTTATTTTCTTTTGCCTCCTTCCCTTTCTACTGCTGTTCCATTCCTATTATTTTCTCATCATATCCTTCCTCATAAGGACATGACCTGAACTGTCCTGTGCTGTTAATGCAGCTTATGCTTGGCCTTGCCCTGACCCTACAGTTCAGTCAACACAACACTCTACCATCTCTTTCTAAGTTGCAGTTCTAGCTCTGCACCTCTTTGGTCAAACACCTGCACAGCCCAGAACTTCCCCCTACTTGCCAAGGCCATCATTCTCTAGTTTGTTCAGAGGATTACACAGATTCCTCCAGGTCTTCTGTCCTTTATAACTAGGATGTCTGGAATCTTCAGACTCTACTCTTGACCCCATCTTACTCCCAAGCTGAATACAAACACACACACAATATCACTAAAAAAATCTTGTGGAGTGGCAGCTCAATGACTATGTGTTTATGTCACAATATAACTCGTGCTTTGATAATTAAATGGTATACGAAGTAAGAGTGATTTTAAACCACCCTTTATATGTAGTTTTCAACAATTTCTTATGTAATTAGTTACCAGAGAGCCCAGAAGAATAATTTGCCCATGAGGCTGTTCACAAACTATTTGTGTCAACTACCCATGGTATGTTATACTTGGTAACCAGTCCATCTGGGTCACCAGCAACTGCTGAAGTTTTCTGAATGAACATCTGAAATGCTTCTACAGAGAATACTGAACAGGGAACAATATGAAAACAGTCCTGACATGAATTTTTATGCTATACCATTTAAAAATCTGCCCAAACTTGAAGCACTTCCAGGAATCCCCACTGGCTGTCCAAATCCTTGTCAGTCATGGAGAATGTGACCTCACATCATTAGCACCATGTGTTCTGTTGCTCATTATTGTTGCTAATACTGTGACTTGTACTTCATGGCTCAAGAAGAAACATATGCTTTGAAGGCACACAGGCAGGCACAAGTAGAATGACCTTATTAAGTGTGCCTTGGCACACAAATCAATCCAGTGCCATATGCAGCTGAAAGAACACAGTGCAAGACCAGGCATGTTTCTGTGGCCAGGTGAGCCACAGAAGAAAAAGAGCAGCTGGGGAACAGAAGACTTGGCACATCAAACTGGGCCTGAGGATACAGATGAACTCTTTCAGAAACATTCAGTAATTTGGGTTGGGTTTTTGTACCCTCCTTAAGGACAGAAAACCAGCTGGTGGCAGTTTAAT
>VZTT01022499.1:61668-101270 GCA_013400855.1 Buphagus erythrorhynchus
ACCAACATACCTTAAATGCAACAGAGCACTTAGTGACACTGCCATGAATACCAGATGAGCTAATAAGGCTCATGCTATCACAATGAATAGCAAGTGAGCCCATAACAATAGCACACTTCAAATAAAGTATTAGCCTGTAAAAATTTACTACCAAGAGATATATGCTTTTCATGGTCCTACCATGGTGGGCCAGCATTTTCAGCCTTTTCCTGAAGCCACATGTGTTTCCCCCTCAGCCATAAAGAACATGAACAAGAATATTCTCAGTCTCTCTTTGGGAATGTTCATGGCATTACATTGATGCCTGCAGTGCAGAAGGAACAGCTACATGGGTGAACTGTGCTCTCCTCACATCAACATCTAAACTCCTGAGGATGTTAACAGAGCCAGGGGTTTCTAAAGACACAGAGGTCTCCTGCCACTCCTGGAAGTCCCCAGCAGGCCCAGTGATGTTTCTCACATACCTGTTTCACCCAGGACACTATATTCTTCTTCAGTCTCAGCTGACGGCACTGGACTTCAGTCAGCCCCAGGCACTTCCCAATCTGCTTGTCAGAGAACCCCATCTGTTTGGCTCTCCTCAGGGTCTCTTCTGGAATTGTTTTGCTGGGATTAAATAAGAAAAACACCCCTGCATGAGGCTTTGCAGGAATAACTAGAAGATACATGAGTGGTTTTGTCTCTCACTGCATAGTTTTTATAGGATCACGCACTTGAAGGCAAGAAAAGGAAGAAGACTCAAACATAAAACATCTTTTTTGCCCTTGGTGCCCCACACAAACACCTCTCTAGTAAAGTCTGCAGGCAGACTGCAAGCAGTAGGAAGTAAAACACTTACATTCCCTGTATTTTTGAGACAGGAATCAGTGACTCATGATGGGATCAAGTTGACCGTACCCACATGTTAGATTAACACAACCTGGCTTTTAGTGGGAATGGAGGAAACCACAGAGGCTGCTTCTGAAAGAGAAGTTCCTCAAAATTTCCACTATGTCCAGCAGGGCTAATCCCTGAAGGCTCTGATGATTGACCTATTGGTTGACCCCATTAGAAAAGTTAGCAACACCTCTGTGATGACATAATTAAGAACTTAAAAACACGAGCAATTCCTCTTTCTCCCTCCCCTCTGAGAGGTGGTGAGAGGGCCACCACCTTCCCTGTGTGAGGGAGGGAGGGGGAGGAGGAGATGCTCTGGCCATTGGAGCTGGGATTCTTCTGCAAGCCCTGGTGAGGACAATATAACAAACTGGTTTTCCCTGTAATCCATAAAGTGCATGGGGGGATGTAGAAGTCCACCTGCAGCCCATGAGAAAAGATACACTAGAGCATGTGGATGCTGAAAAGCTGTAATCTAGTGAGGAACTTGAACACAGAGAAGACCCTTGCTTCCAAACTAGAACAGCTCATCCTTAAAAGACTACACCTCATGAACTAAAGACCCACAAAAAAAAAGCAGTTGTGGGAAGACTGCTTTGCCTGTGGGAGGTACTCACGTTGTAGCAGGTTGAGCAGAACTTGAAAAAACTAGAACCAGGTTGAAGAAGTTCAAGAGACAAGAGAAGTTCAAGACAGAGAACTGTCTCCCATGGGGAAAACCCCAAGATATAACAGAACAGGCTCCTCTCCCTAACTGAACTGTAGAAAGATTTTTTTTTATTTTTTTTTCACATGAAAAACTGACTAAAAACCCCATGTTTTGTCCCCTTGCACTGTCAGTGAGAAAGAAAGAAGGGCTGGGGAGAGGGGGGGAGAAAGGTGTTCTAAAAGTTTGTTTTGGTTCTCATTATCCTCTTTTAATTCTGTTAATAAATTTTTCTTTATATCTTTTAAGTTTTTAGCCTATTTTGCTCTTAGAATGCTTTCTCCTAATCCTTATCCTACCCCATGAGCCTTTTAGTTTTTCTTTGACCCTCCTCTGCTCAACTACAGCAGAGGAGAAGAAGTGAATGGTTTCTCATGGGTGCCTGGCTTCTAGCCAGTGTCAAACCCTGACACCACAACAACTGTATGGTCATTTACCTTTGCAGCCTCCACAGAGGACCTACAGTGATTCCTTTTTTGGATTCAGTATCCCTACAACTCCATGCCCAAACTTAAACTTATCTCCTTTACATTCTTCCTCTCAGTCTAAATTTTAAACTTAGGCCTCACCTAAGGCTGGACCAACCATCATGTATGTGCATCCATCTCCTGCCTCTCATTGCAGCTGCCCACTCCTCTCAAAGGCACCAAATTCTTGAAGCCCTGGGATGAGCCATTCAGAGGCATAACTGTGCCCTCACCCTGTGACCACTGTGCTGAGCTGGGAGACTTGCCTACAATTTATCCCAACCAAGTTTTCTTTCTGTTGTTGAAGATGTTCTGCCTACCTTCTGAAATGGCCAGCCTTTGGGAAATCATCTCACTTCAGAGATCTGCAGCAGAAAGGACCTTTAGAGGCTCACACACAAGTTTTTTCTTGTAACAGTCTCAAGATACCATCTTCCATATCTTGGTGTTGAAAATGGAGAGAGGGGGGATTGACCAGGTAAAGCAAGGGTACCTTTTTGATTTCATATTTACAACCAGGGTCTCTCAATACTCCCATACATTCTTGTTCTCCTGGTTCTGCTTTTCTGAAGTCCTAGCTTTTGCTGTTTATTTCAAACACTTTGCTTCCCACTTGCCATATCTGACGATCAACATTTTCCTGTCCATTTTGCTCTTCATTGTTTTATCTTCTCCATTCCCTCCTCATTCAGTCTTTTCCCTCCTACTCTTTATTCTTTTGTTTTGACTCCACCCTTATAGTTTCTGCCTCCCTCTCTTTCTAAGCTAAGTTTTTGAAAAAACATAAAAAAGCCTGTATTTTTATCAGCACTTCTGCTTTACATCTTCATTGCCAAGAGCATTCTTGCCTGCCCAATAAATCAATATTTTCCCAATAAATCAATATTTTATGAGCAAGCAAGCTCTGAATAAGGAAAAAGGAATGATTAACAAGCAAGCAATTTTCCTAAATCAGAGTTTTTGAATTATATCCTTTGCTTGATGGTATTTTAAAATAAATACTATTATTTTATTCGTGTGGGAGAAGAGGGGTAATGCCATTTTATTGGAATGTGTCAGGAAGCTGAAGCATGAAAGAGAGTCATTGGACTTGATTTTCCACTGTGGCTTTGGCACAGAGCAGCTCTGCTGCCCTCAGTAAAGTCAGGCTAAGTCAGGCTAGTGTGAAACAGGTGAGAGTCACACAAGTGTCAAACCAGCTGGTCTGAGAGCAGAACCAGGCACCAGAAACTCTTGGGTTCACATCCCTGGATAGATGGATAGATAGATAGATAGATAGATAGATAGATAGATAGATAGATAGATAGATAGATAGGATTTGCCATATGAATTTCCCAATGCCACCTCCCTCCTTGCCCTGGAGTATGTGAAGAGAGCACTCCACCTTCCTGCAACAGCACAGGAGAAAGAGAAAGCTGGTGAGAATTTGCAGGAAAGAAACACTCACAGTAATTCCTCTCCTCTGCACTGTGTCCCAGCCTGGCCCTACAAACAGCTTGCTCTGCCCTCAGGGACTCCAGTGGTAGAAGGGAAATTGTGGCTGCCACATCCCTGGAAGTGTTCAAGGCCAGGATGGACAGGGCTCAGAGTAACCTGGGCAGGTGGAAAGTGTCCCTGCCCATGGCAGAGGGTGGGATGAGATGAGCTTTAAGATCTCTTTCAACCCAAAGCATTTTATGATCCAGTGAAAAAGTCCTGCCTAATCCAGCAGGTTGAGCTTCCCAGGTTTTGGATTTCCCAAAGTAAGACCCACTTTGTGGCACCACACTGTATTAAACCCATGGTTTCCATGCTCCAATACCTCCACCAGAAACTCCTCAGCTTCTCTTCAGCCCATTCTGCTTTCTGATCTCAGCTCAGAGGCAGGACTTCTTGCACAAATCACGAACACCAGAACTGAAGGCATGGGTGTGTGTTTTACAGAAGCAAATACAGCAAACTCCACCAATTCTCTGTCAAAACTGATGCTAGCAGTCACTGGCTATTAAGGACTCAGCCTCCTTAGGATGAGTGAGCAGACCTGATGACCCCAAGAAAATGAGCCTCTTTCAGAGCCGTTTACTCCCTTGCTCTCCCTCCCTTCTGCCTCAGGAACACACATAGCTGGCTGTCATTTGATTACTGTCAGAGACAGCAAATTGCCTTCATTTGCAGCTTGTTTTCATTCCATTTCTTGTATCTCATTATAACAATATCATTCACTGTCACCCTCTCTTCCAGCTGGGAGGGTAGAACAAAAGCAGTGATTATTTTGCACCATCATTCATATGCCTTGGGCTAGCAGCTTAAATTAGGTTAGGCCACTTACTAATCCAGGCAGAAAGGTAACTAGTTTTTTACAAGAAAACCAGCATGCAAAAGAGAAAAGACAAGTTCCTAGAGGGGAAATGAGACCATGCATTTTTTCCATGCACTTTTTTCCTCTGCTATTCCTAAAGCATGATAGAAGAAACCAGCAGAATTGGTCCACCATGTTTAATGGGAACTGAATCAGAGAATTGCAAATCCTCAGTACTGGTATGGAAATCAGGCTGCCTCTCTACATGTCCTGGACACACATTTTCATAACTGAATACTTTCCATTTACTAATCATGGTAATTTTTAGCATTTATGTCTCAACCTTCATGGAAATAATATAAAGAAACATGGAAACAGTATGGTAGGAAGATACTTACCTTGCAGATAGAAAAACAGACATGCAGAGGTAAAGGGGTGACAATTTTCAAGGGGCAGTTCCCACTGCCTTTGCTCAGAGAGAGCCCTTTAGACAAGCTAGAGACACTAAAGCCAGCAAGCAGAATCAGGCTTATCTCTTTGAATATTTGAGAGCAAATAACCCTTCAAGCTCACCAGAAATCCAGCACTAGAAGACAAGACAAGAATTCTCAGTCTTGGATACACCAAATCACATGACCCAGTCATACATCACTACCCCCCACTTTCCCCTGGAGCATCACTTACTTTTCCTACACAGAGCAAAAAGTCTTCCAATGATTAAACCCCCTCACTGGCTTAGAATCAGTTCTGAAACAAGGGAAGACTAAGTGACCATGGTTTCACACTTCTATAATGCTCCTCTTCCTAACATTTGCCTTTGCAAAATGAAAGTCAGGAGTTTTAGAGCTTCAGACCCGGACAATTAGACTTTTGCACACTGCCATGATTATTAAATGGTTGTTCACCTTCTCAGAAAGCTGAAGTCCCCTGCTCATTTTGCAGTTTATAAACAAAACAAGCCTTTCCCCAACCTTGCTTCTGACTGTTTCAGCTTCCAGTGTTGATTTGTAGTTGCTTTTAGTTTAAAATTCCACCTTGTCATCTTTGGAAGTCCAACTACTCACTTCTTTGATAATAAATGATAAGAGAAAATGGAATAAATTCTGCTTAATGAAGAAATTTTCACCTGGCACAGAGAACCTGGAGAAATCTATTAACTGACTGGAGGAATGCTGACAGCACTGAAATTATCAGGAGACCCCGCTTGCTTCAGCAGAGCCCTCTCTTCCACTTGACCAGCTTTCATCTGATCCACCAATAAAAGATGCCAGCAGAAGAAACACTCTTTTTCTTGTCCACCAAATCAGGCTCTGCTTCTTTTTGGGTATGCTGTCAAGTTTATGCCCATCCACATATTAATTAGGCACTTGTAAATGGGTCTTGATCAAAAGGCTCAGGAATATTTTGTGAGCTGAGAGCCACAGCCTGAGCTGGGAGCATTTGGGACACAGCTACTGCATGCTGTGTCCCAGGTAACACGTGCCCTGAAAGCTCACAGGCTCACCCCTGCACCATCACCTCTGCCTCATCTCAGAAGCTACAAATGTGGCTTGGATATGCACAGAGGAGCTGCAAAGATGAGCACATTCAGGCTCAGCCCACGGGTCTTGAACTCAGCTCCTCCCAAGTCTGAAGTGATTTAAGCCCAGACTAAACTTTAAGCCCAGTTTCATTATGGCAAGCAAAGTGGACCGAAAGTAAGAAGTGCTGGAAACAAAATGCATTATCCCCAGTCCTGTGAGAGTTCTTCTTTCCTCAGTAGTCATAGGCCTGCAGGGTTTCAAAAAGCTGCTGAATTTCAGGCTGAATTATGTACAAAAGCATATGCTTTCTTGTTTCCTCACTGTCCTGCTCTGCTTCAAGGCTCCTAGCGGTTTCCTTGATTACTTCTGATGTTTTACAAGATTTCAAACATGCTACAATTAAAATAATGAGATCATGGTATAAATTCTCTCCCTGCTCCTCTTCTCTAGGAGACAGATTACCAGTTTTTCACTCCTAAGAAACTCATGAGATGACTGACAAAAAGCTGTCAAAGGAGCATTTAAGGAAGCAGGAGCTGTAAACCTACAAATCTCACTCACAGAACAATTGTCACTCCAGCTCTCTGCACCTTTAACATTCTGGTCCCTTGGCTAATAAATCTCATCGTGGACATCTTGATTTAAGTAACATGAACCTCACACTGTGCCCTAAGACCTGAATGACTCACCCACAAGATTAAGTGAGTTAAAGCAGCAGCTCACACCAAAACACAGCCAAGAAATGGGTTGTTGATATTTCCTGAAAGCCTATTTTCTGCCCCTGGTAAAAAAGAGCTTTGAGATCTTTGCTGCAATGCCATGGTACAGACTGCCCTGCTCCTAGCACTGCACATTACATACTGGTTACAGAGACTCCTCAATGGCTTTTTGAGGTGATGCCTGTATATCCTCTGCATCAAGGAAAACATACATATTGCATTTTCGCAAATGTACAGATGCTCTGAAAGAAAATACAGCTGTGAAATTATTACCAGTGGCTCTACAAGACAAATAGAAAGTATCTTATGTTAGATCCACACAAAGCACAAACGACAGTGCTGAATAGCTGCTTCTGTTTTATTCTCTTCATGTACAGCATTCCAAAGTTGTTCCCAATCCTTTCCTGCCTTACAGTTCACAAAGAAGACAAAAGTAATCTTTCCAGTTAGCTAGAGAGGAGCACTACAAATGTCAGTGACAACTCCTCAAAAGCATAAATCAGCACAGCCTCATTTACTATCACTGCACCTTGATGCCCCCACAAGAGCTGTGTGACACACTCTAACCTGTCCCAAAATCACATGGGTCAGCAGAAACTGCTGCTGAGGCAAGTGGGGGTGCAGCAGAACCTGTCAAAGAACACAGATTATTGATGGCCTATCTGAGTTTCCCTCCCTGCAGTGCTTCCCAGCTCACCTGCTGCTGCCAGGTTTCCATCCCAGCACCTGTATTTCTGTGCCCACTCCACCACAGTCATGCTTCCAGCAAACAGCTTTCAAAGAACACCCTGCAGGGACCCAGGGACATGGGCTCCCAAAGGCCTTTGCAATAAACAACTTCTCCCATGGGCAATTGGGCAGAGCACCCAGCTACAAATGCTGGGCTGAAGTGGGTCTGCACCCTCCCACTTTTGTCTTTCCCCTTTATAAACCCATGTCTCTTTGGGAATGGGAAGACTGATAGTCAGGACTGCACTTACAAGCACATAACAGGCCAGGAGGTGTTTCCTCACAATACCCACAGAGCAAGGACATATCTTCCTTCAAAACAAACCTCCAAAGTATTAAATTATCAATATATGATTGGTGCCATCATCTCCCACTGCTAGCAGGCTGGCTAGTTCAGTATCTGGCAAAAAAAAAATTCACCTGCTGTTTCCATTAAGGTTAATTTGAAGAGCTGAGATTTCAGGTGACAGAGTTCAAGTCACTGCACTGCCAGACTGTCTTTGAGACTTTGGGCAAGCTCACCATCTCTGTCCTTTGCTCTTCACAATGGTGGTTTATTATGCTCCTCTTTCCTCAGCTGAATTCTTCTTTACAGCCTTTAATCAATATTGAAATGTTCCTCTTTGGGCAATATACTCATACTTCTGTCTGCTGCCAAATGGCTTTCCTGGGTTTTACATGGATTTTCTCCAGCAGTGAACCTGACCCCACTACCTCTACGTTTCCCCCATCCCTATGAGCTCTCAAGTAATGGCAAATACAATCAATTGCTGCAGAGATACCTAAGTGACTTAGGAACAGAAGTCCTATTGATTTTCAACAAGGCTTTTATCCCCATGTCACTTAGGCCTAAGTGATGATTTCACCATAGCTGCCTACCTCTTTACCTTTATTTAATAATGTTTGTTGTACATTCTCCTTGCATCCAGCCATTGTTTTCAGGGATCCCAAAATTAGGAACAAATAAAAATAAACATGGCTACATGCAAACAAATCTTTACTACAAACAGTCAAAGAATAGATGTAAATTCCAAAAGAAGTTTTCCCTTGCACCTAGGCCTAGTCAAGTATGACTTAGATGTTACTTCTAAGCCTGGGTTTCAGCTGTCCTCCTGGGGGTGCTTGGTATCACTGCACCCTGCTTCAAATCTGACTTGGTCAGGACTGGGTTCATAGCCCTGGCCTAAGAGTGACATCTCACTGCTTGCTGCCTCAGACAGCTGGACATGGTCTGTCCAAACTTCCACCTCCTTCATGAGCTGCCAGTGTGATGAAAAGCCATCAGGGTCTCTCCAGGCCCTTCTTCCCATTTTCACTCGTGGGACTGGCAAGGCCAAATCTAGGGAAATAATTCCCAGATAACAGAATATCCTATTGCACTGCCACTGCATCATACACCATCACCTGTTCAGGAACTGACAGCATGGGATGGAGCTTGCTCTTTCCATCTCACTGTGTACAAGTGGTTTTATTTGTTTATGTGCATGTGCGTGGTGGGGAAGGTTGAAGTTAAAATTACACTCCAGGTATAACAGTAAGTGTGGTCAGACAACAACAAAAACCCCCTCAAATGTAAGTTTCCAAAATAAAAAATATGTATGGTCACAGGAGAGAAAAGCAGAGGCACATGTTTGACATGTTTGTGATACTACTTGTTATTCTCACAAGTACACTCAAAATGGCTTTCTTTTCCCAATTCAGCTCAGGCCATTTGCTTTCCTGCAGCCACATCACATATCTGAAACAACTACTTCTCCATCCTAGAGGGCCCAGAGGCAGTGTCAAATGGAACCAGTGCTGCAGCATGACAAAGCTATACAGTCCCACCCAGCACCAGGTCCAATCCTCTTTAGAAAAAAGGTTCAATGGGACAAGAGAAATGGGGCAGAGGGTGCCCTTCCCAGTCCCTACAGCCTCTGCAAATGGCTGTCCTTGCCTCTACACCACAGACAATGCACATTTATAGGTCAGAAGTTTTTCCCTCAGCGCTGCATTATCCCACACAGCCTTTCACACATGTAAGCAGGTCATTGCACGTATCAGTGAGAGCTTCTGCTCACCTCTGAATCTCTGCACGTGGCGAGGATGCAGGGCAGCATGTGGTGTGTGAGAGCTGCTTCCTGCACTGCTCTCAAAGGCCTCCACCTGCCCCTGATCCCCCTTCCCCATCTGTCTGTCACACACACTTGTTCTAGCTCCTAATTTCCTCTTGGCAGAGACCATCTCCTTGTTACCAGTCTCTACAACAGCTATGCAGGGGCCAAATCAAGACTCCTGTTACTCCAACTGCATCCAAAACCTCACTGCAAAGAACCCCCCAAACTGACACAGAGACAAAAAGGAAGGGGTGGGTCCATCCAAATAGCCTGTAACCAGCAACAATGCCCAGGAACAGGTCAACTACTTCTGGTTCTGGTAACTGTACTCTATCAACACAGAGATTTAAAGCGTAGATGGCATCAACTCTTATTCTTTTCAATTGGAAATTATCCTGTAGCACAGGTAGAACTCATGCCAGGCATACTGGGGACTGGAAACAGCTGGCTGCAGGAAGAGCACATGTGTGCCAAGTCTCATCTGCATCACTCAATTAGCTTTCCCTTGGCTATGGCACAGAAATGCTTCCTGATGTGGCTCACTGGACTAGCCTCTTAGTTCAAGTCCCAAGTGTTTTTCCCTGGCTCTTTGCCTTTGTGCCTTCAATGTAGTGCAGCTGGACAGCCCATCCCCTCCCTCCAGTGCTGGCTGGGAGGTAAGACAGTTTTCTTGCAAAAGTGTGAGCAATTATACTGGAGTGAAAATCTGCACTGGTAAGTGAATGAGGGTAAGAAAATTTATATGTTCAGCCAGGAAAAGAGAAGGCTTCAGGGTGACCTAACTGTGGCCTTCCAATACCTGAAGGGAGCTGACAAGAAAGATGGAGAGACACTGTTTTAAAGAGCATGGAACGACAGTCATGCTAAATTGATTTTTCCTTTGTTTTCTTTTATACATTTTCTATATTCTTTACACATATATTTGTAGCTCTGTAGCCTATCGTAGTATTTGTAGCTAGCATTTTACCTACTCTATTAGACAGAAAGACAAAATAAATTCCCCAGCAGCTCCAAGCTGTGGGTCCAAGGTTAGATCCTCTGCAAAGCCATGGTTGAAACTAGCTCTCTGAGACACATTTGCATAAACAAAGTTTAGTTCCTATCTAAAAGAGGGGGAATTCAAAGAGGGTTGAACCAGGGGGGAATAACCTCACTATGTATGTCTCTAATTGGGGATTCTTGTCAGATATGCTAATTTGCTAAACATATAGAAATTGTATACACATTATGCTGTGTGTGCATCTTTGGTGTTTTCCACCTGGCAAACTGTGCACCTAAGGATCCTTATAAAAGCAACTCCTTTTATCACCTGTGTCTGGCTCATGATTTTAGGACCAGCAAAAGGGCATCAACAGGATAAGGGGGAACAGGTTCACACTGACAGAGAGAAGCTTTAGATTAGCTATTACAAAAAAATTCTTCCCTGTCAGGGTGGGGCGCCACTGGCACAGGTTGCCCAGAGAAGCTGTGGCTGCCTCTGGATCCCTGGAAATGTCCAAGGCCAGGTTACACAGGGCTTGGATCAACCTGGGATAGTGGAAGTGTCCCTGCCCATGGGCAGGGGGGTAGAACTAGATGATCTTTAAGGACCCTTCCAACCCAAACCATTCTGTGATTCTATGATACCACCCACAATCTGACTTGAATTTCAAGAATTCACTTCCAAGGGACACAACATTGCTTGTGTCTGATAAAAATGCAAGGCTGGATACTGTGCAAGGGCTCTCTCCAGCAGGCTGCCTGTACAGCCTGCTGCCTGGGCACCACAAGGATGACAAACTGTGTAGGGTGCCACCAGCCACTGATCACTGGTCATATAATGACGTGCCACTCATTGCAGAGAAAGGGAGAGCAACCTCAGGGATGTAGGAGGGTTCAAGAAGATTGGCCTCTGTGGAGTGATGCTGGATTTATACCAGCTGAGGATGCAGCCAGCCTCTGGAGCCTCATTCCAGAGCATGCCAATCCAACAGTGACAACCTCAAACATTCTGGATATGTTGGGTTTTTTTCCTCAGGAGCTGCACATACATGTTTAAGAGGCCACATACAAATGCAATGTGACATAGATGTTAGAGGACAAAAACTTCTGCAGCCAAACAACAGACTTCTGCAAATAATCAAGCTACTCCTTCTCTTCCACATGTCTCTCCACATTTATTTTTGTTCAGCTCCAGATCCCGGTTGCTCCGGGTGCAAGGGAGAGCAAGAGCTGCTCAATGCAAAGCTCGCAGCTGGTCCAAAAGCAGAGATGAACTGAGGTGAACTGAGGAGAGGCTCAGGGCTCCCTGCCTCTGCTGCGCTCCCAGTGCCACCGTGTGGAGACACGTGTGAGCACACCGGGCACCAGAGGCAGAAATCCAACAGCACCCGGCCAATAACTCAGCAAGGAGACTCTCCCAGCCTCGTAAAAACATGAAGGGAAAGCTCAGGTCAGCAAGAGTCTGAACTGAAATATAGCCCACTCCTTTAATTTACTGCTGTCTTTCCTATTGGCTTTTATGTGGTCATTTTTCTTGAAGGAAGAAGATTTATATTTAAATATGTCTGGAACCATAGGTGTTTGAAAGCGTGGTACAAAAGCAATACTCACACATACTGCATGATCACAGCAAAGCAGAAAAGTTTAAAAATCAATAGTCCAGGCTGGAAATAAAATGCAGTGTATGTGACCCTCAGGTGCAGTAAGTCAGGACAAGTCCAGTGTTGGGTTTGACAGGTAACTCTGTCCTAGGGACATGAGTTACTCATCGCAGGCCATCCACATTTCCAGTCTTAGTCTCAGAGACAGTGAGGATTCTCCAAAATAAACCATAACTTCCATAATCCAAGGAGTTATTTTACAAAAAAGAGTGTGCTCAAAAATTTCTGCTGACTGAGATGGTGAACTGGGTTTTAAGACAACACTGCTTATTCCAAGCACTTGAATAAACTTCTCAGCATTGACAGCATCTGTGCTTACCATAGGTTTCCAAGCAGGATTCCCAGAAGAATTGTTGTGTCCTAGGACAAGGTTTTTTACCTGTTCTCTTCCTTTAGGATCTTCTCCATGTTGGCAATGCTCCTCATCTTATACAGGAACCACTTGTCAATGGCTGTGAGTTTGTGAATGACATCCACGGGGACTTCATTATCCAAGGCCTGCCAAAAACACGACAGCACCAAACAGCCCCTTTAACACACTGCACAAACACAGATCTAGTCTGCAAACTGGTAGCAGCAAAAGGAAAAAAGAAAAAAAGAAAAAAGAAAAAAGAAAAAAAGAAAAAAGAAAAAAGAAAAAAGAAAAAAGAAAAAAGAAAAAAGAAANGAAAAAAAGTTTTGTAGATCAAGCTGTGCAAATCAAATGTTCATCTACCTCCTACAGCAACAGAAACTGTGCCCCATGAGGAGGGCAAGGAGGCACCAACCACTTCTCCCTGTGCTCTGATTCCAAAAGCTGGCTTCTGCTTCAGTGAGAGATGTAATTTGCTTCTCACAGAGCCAGCAGCCAGACAAGGTGACAACTAGGATGGCCACTGAGAACATGCCCAGCTAACTACAGGGAGCCACATGCAGGCTGCAGTGACCAATCCTCCATCTGCACCTCTTCCCACTCGAGTTGCCTAAATCTCAGGCCCACTGCCAACCTCCTAGCTGCAAATGTAAAACAGGAAGCTCTGGATTCTCAGTTGCTTTGGAGCATAAATCTTGATTTACCCTTGAAATACAGGGCTGAATCAAAGCATGTGGCCTTGCATCACCTCTGAAGCAAGGGAAGGTCAGGTCCTGGGTGATGCTTGCAGCTACAGCATAGCTCTAGCTTCTCTCACTCTACCCCAAGATAATGGCAAGACCATTCAAATTTCTCTTCTTTCTTGCAGGGGTTATTGATGGGTTTTTTTAAAATCAATTTATAGCCATGGAGTTAAAAGGAACCCCACAGAGGTACTATTCATAAGACAATGGGTTACAAAACATCATAGTATTAAAAAAACTCCAGCACCTCAGAGAGACCTCAATATGATGTATTTTCTATCAATGCAATTTCTTAGGTCTCACCAGTGGTGTACAGTTACAACTCTCCTGACAAAGCAACTATAATCAGCCATAATGATAATGCCAGCACGGTATCTTTGCTGAGCTAAAGTAATCAGGCTCATTAATTTCTTACCATGCTTAATTATTTTCTTGCAGGGCAGCATCCTTGGAACAAAGCCAGAGCAATGCCATTGAAGAAAATTCCGGAATTAATCCAGGAGTGAGCTTGGTCCACTGCACCCCAGCATTATTCCCCCAAGTTACAGAACTTGGGCACAATGTTGGTATCATCACCATGTGCTTTCAGAAATGGGGAGACCATTTCCAGGTACACTACTGATATAAGGCAACCACTAAGGGGTCCTTCCCATCCTGATTCTTTAGTGCTTGGAGGGTGAGGTCACGTTGCCACATCAGTGGGATGTGAGCAGGTCTTTTTTTTCTGTCCATCTATTTTTACAAAACACATGCAGACTTGCACATCTTCAGGATCTCCAGTTCTCAGTCAATGGTCCCTGAGCCACACATACACACAAAGGTAGCATGACCATATACTCTTTAGCTAGTTAGGACACTTTATTTAAGAAGTCCCATGGATCTTCAAAAGAAACTGAAAAAAAATTATCCCTCCCACTCATTCATCAGAGGAGGGGCAGAGAAAAATCAACAATCTTCATCCCTGTCACATAAATCTGGAGACTGGGAGAGAAGAATGAGTTTGCAGACAGTGCTTGCTCCCTATCACCACACTCCAGGGGCAAATCAGGTTTCCAGGTAATCATGCAGAATTTGTTCAGGGAGGCCCTGAACTCCAATGGCTTTCCTCTCTTCAAACCTACATGAAGGAGTACAGCCAAAACACACCATGGAAGCAGGAGGAGAGAGACACAGCAGGACAGTGTGACTTTAAAGCCCTGCTCAACTCCAAGAGCATCCCATCCAGTAGGGACTGGTCCATACTGGGCAGCCAAGGGGTTTACAGGACTGCCTTCCCACCAAGAGCCACGGAGCAAGCCTGGCCTCCAGGACAAGCAACAGAGGGCAGCTCAGCTGCCTATGCTTTCTCTAGGGCCAGCACCCTTGTTCCTTCAGTTCCATCCTGGCTCCTCACCAAAGAAAGCATTTAACTGCCCATGGACAGCAACACAAGTGCAAACTACACATCTGTAGTGTGCACAGCTAGGACACCAGGGCCCTGGTGTGGAACAGAGCATGCATCGACTCCACAGCCTAAGCCTTCTGAGGCCACTTGTGCACAACCTGAAGAGGAGCAGAAAATGCCTGACACAACCTGAGCATCCCTGCTCATCAGGCTGTTCCATCCTTGCAGCACTCCCACTCTAGCCACGGAACAAGTCTCATCCATGTCAGCCTCTCTCCTGTGCCTTCTTTTACATGACAACAGGGAGCCCCATTACAACAGCAATCGCTCTGAATGGCAGCTGAACTCCCTTTCCTTGCTCCTGAACAGTTGCTGTTGTCATCATCCAACAGGCAAAGGAGAGAGAAAAAGTAAAAAGCCTTGGAGGGCTGACTAGTGGGATTGGAGTGGGGAGAAAACATAAAATATAACAAAGGTCCATCCTGTTTCAAATGGAGCTGATGGCTAATGGGGACTTAACTGTGTGCTTTTAAAGGTCAACAAGCAGGGAAGGGATTTCCATGCAGACAGCCCCAGCTGCCAGAAGCACCTCTTACTTGTACTGCTTGCCTCAGTTATTAATGGGCATGAATTAATGCACTGTGTTGGGCAGAGGCAACTCTTTATAAGGAGCAACTAAGAGCTTGTTCTTGCTTTTTCCAACAGATCTCAGTGAAAATACCAGCAGCTGGGAACACCCAGTGTTCAGTGGGACCTAAACTCACCTTCATCTCCCCAGATTCCTTGTGTTAACATGGGTCTAATTCTAATCTTTCATAAAATCTCTCTGAACAACTCAGAGACTCAAGAAGTAAGATTTCTCTCTCAGTCACAAGAAAAAGGCTGTAATAAAAACCAAACACAGCTGCTGAAGGATGAAGACATGCACTTCCCCAGCTTGAAAAGCAAGAGGGAACAGCTGGACAAGCCACACATTTATAAAGCACTTTGTGATTTCTCTTCAGGCCATTTATAAGAGGAACAGCTACATGAAAACCTTTTAACTAGCACAGCACAGGCTCAGCTCCTCATTCATGTGGAGGTGTCATGAGATGTACCTACATATGAGCACAAAGGGCTTAAAGACTCCACCACACAAAGTAAGAGGCACAAATTGAGCATTCCCTGCCAGGAAGGTTTGCAATCTTATAAAAATCAAGCCAACAGGTAAGCAGGAGCTGTAAAAGACAGCTGTGCCCTCCTCTTCATAGAGGGTAAGGACAGATGGACATATTACCTGCAGCAAAACCCAAGTGTGAAATTGCACCTACCTTCTAAAGTAACTGACCCCACATTTACCACAATATACACTGGCAAACACTGAGAAGATGAAGGAAGAAATAAATTCGCACCCTAGTCCCCTTACAATAACACTCCCTGTTACACAGGCACCTTCAAAGATGAAGTGATTTCTCCAGTGTGACAGCAGAGGGGTCAAAAGAATATTACAGGAAGCTAAGCCAGTTTTGAAGAACAGGAGATTTCTTGTCTGTGAAATTTAACATAGAGTTGTGCAGTTCTTTTTGTTTCAAGCCCATACCAATGCAACCATTGCAAGTAGACAGTGCTCATACACTGCAGCTTACCATCCTTTATCATCCTTTGTTTCAGTTCTCAAAAGAACTTTCATTTATTCCTCTGTAATCTGCAAAACTGATCAATTTTGACTGGCACTTACACTAGTATAAATTAGGGCTGAACACTAGCCAATGTTTAGCAGACAAATATAATCTCATAGGAGAGGAAAGTAATCCAGGTGTCCACCAGCACTGAGCTACAAACTAAAGTGACAGGACACCAGAATGCACCTGATGCTGAATGCACCTGAGGCTAAGATGGTACCACCAAGAGGCAAACACATTGCCTGAACGTGGAAGATGCAGAAAGCATAAGCAAGAATCCTACTCAAAGCATTCCCAGTGAGCTTGACAGAGGGAAGCAAGGGAATGAGGAATACTCAGCCTTTGTCACCTCAGCTGACCCAATCCATAGCTCCAATTCAAGGAACTTAGGTCAAGGTCTTTCTATCTTTTGTTACCTTGGCTATTGCATATATCCGAGTGCTGGATGGCTCAGAGAGCTCCTTCTGGAAATCCACAATGGCTGGCCAGGCTTTATTCATAGGCAGATGTGAAACAAAGCCATCTCCTGAGGGGTGGCACATCCTCAGGGCCTTTTGGAAGCTCTCTTCAAAGGTGCGTCCGATGGCCATGACCTGGAAGGGAGAGCACATCCATGGAAGGGAGAGCACATCCATGTGAGCCACACTGAGCCAAGCCTGGCTGTGCCCTGACTGACAGAGCAGGGACAATTCCAACCTGGAAGGGAGAGCACATCCATGTGAGCCACACTGAGCCAAGCCTGGCTGTGCCCTGACTGACAGAGCAGGGACAATTCCAACCACAAACACGAGTACACAGGGAGATGGCAGCTTTTGGGCTCCTCCTCCCTAAGAGAGTGCTGCTGGCTGTAAGGGGCAGCTGACTGAGCCTTGGTAGCCCCACTTCTAGATGTGACTCTGCTCATGGTATCAGTGGGCAGTTCTAGACAAGTGACTGCTTTTGGTTTCCTTCTCCCTGTCTGTAACACACAGGAGGATGCTGCTCTCCTCTGTAAACTGCTTTAAGGGAAGCACTCTGGTAGAGGGAAACGTTATGTGGCAGCATGGGTGTAGTAATATAAAAGAAAATTTCTGTTTAACAGCCTGTTAGAGATAGAAACTCACAGTGTGAATTTTAAGGTTCAGGAGAAATCTGCTTCTCTTCTTTTAAACTGCATTTAACAGTAACTCTCCCCTGTGAGGGTTCTCTTAAATGATTACTCCTCCTTGGTGTAGCAGCACTGGGGTTTCCCTCCTTCAGTCTTGACACCATATCTAATAAGAAAACAAACCTTTCTGTCTAGAAATCTGTGAGGTAACAGAACCCTATCTGAAACTTTTACATTTTTATTTCCCAGTGCAGTGAGACCTTAACAGCATAAAAATCTTCTCAAACACAATGCTGAAAAATGTCAAAAGAAAAAATAACATCGCTTTCTCTTTTCTCACAGCTCCAGGCCCACTGCCCAGCACAACAGAGCTCAGAAAAAAGCCAGGCCAGGTCAGACTGTTCAATTAATAAAAATGCAGTAGGTGCTGTGATCTGGCTTCAAGTTCAGGCCTGGGGAGATGCCTGTGCCATACTAATAGAGACATAGTGGCAAGAAACTCTGCTTCAAAGACTACCCACAGGTCCTGCAGATAAATCTTCTTGCTCAGTAGCCCCACCAGCTGCAAACTGCATCCCTTGGGCTTCTCCATCCCTGCTTCAGCTCACTTGCACTGTTAGAGCACTGACTCTCCCTGTATCTCTGTCCTGTCTTTACCCAGCATCCTGCCTGGAAAAGGACACAGGTTCAGGCACTTCTGTGACACATGAACACTGGAAGGACTCAACATCTCCTTCTGCAAATGTGTATGGCCAGGAAGTTCCACAGCTGATGGTGCAACTGTATTTAGGAACTCCACTTCTACAGAACAGTCCCAAAAACCCTAGGCAGAGAGGGTTAATATCAAAAAGCATCATCTCACTGAAAACAAAAAACCCACTTCATTGCCATTAAAAGCCAAAACTGCCAATGGAAGATCAAATTCTAATTAATCTTTCCAGTTCTGATGAAGGCTTCTTGTTCAATGACAACAATGATATTAGGAACATCTTGCATGTCAAAGTAATTTAATAAAATAGCTATTTGAAAAGGCAACTGAAAAACTACACAAATAATTATTTTGCTTTGGTAGCTGATATGTAATTAACTAATTAAGTGGTTAATTTACCAATTTTGCTTAATTTCACCCTGCTTAAAACATGCTACTGTCCAGATATCTTAAAATCTGATGTAAGAGACTTCATCTCTAAAAGAAGTCAAAACTTGACAGCAAGATGGCAATTTGTGTTTGGATTTCAAGAGAAGAAATAGGCTGAGATCTGGCATATAGTTTTAGCAGAGAGGACAAATAACTTGGGAAGAACTGAAAGCTGTTCTCATGGGCACTGCTGAAAATCTTAACACACTACTAATAGTGAAATTATTCTGCAATTAACCACTACTACAGAACCTCAAACTAAAAAATAACTCTGAGAGTCCTGGAGTGAGTGTTAAGAATGAAGCCAACCCCAGGTGATCCATAGTGATCTCTTCCTTTAGGAGTCAAACCGTTTATGAATCCACACTGTGACATCCAACATTACACAGTCCTAACTCATTTCCATTAATTATACTACTGGATAAAAATCATTTGAGCTTAATATATATCCTCAAATTCATTAGGTCCTTGAAGATAGACATTCTGAGGGTTTCCAAGTCAGAGAAATGGTTTCCCCAAGTGGTGGGATGGAAGGGGAGAGCCTTGCACTCACCTCTCCCACACTCTTCATGGAGCTCCCAATGCTGTTGGAAGTGTGCTGGAAACGGTCCAGATCCCAGCGGGGTATCTTGGTCACAACATAATCGAGGCTGGGCTCAAAGCAAGCTGAGGTTTTTCCTGTCACTACATTCTTGATTTCTGGCAAGGGAATCCCCAAGGCAATTTTGGCAGCAATGAATGCTAATGGATACCTGTCACAGAGGAGAAGTAGAGAACAGTAGAGGGGAAAGAACTTTGCAAATCGCAGGAGTGGATCCAATTAAACAGATGAGAGGTGATCGTCCCTCCTCAACACAGTGGAATGCTCAAGCACAGGACTCATCCAGCCTCCTGCCTCAACACATTGCAGAGCTACCTCCCAAGATCTGGGGCTTGCTTTTCTATCCACCATGCCACCCCTTTCAGTAGCTGTCACATCCACAGCGAGCCCACTCTAACAGATGTGTTTAGCTGCAACTCTGTCATTCAAAAGGAAAACAATCAAACACCCACTGTCCAACAACAGGGCTTATCTCCAGCCTGCTATGGCTCTTAAATAACCATAAGAGCTGTTGAGAACTGCAAATTAGAGATTAATTTGTGCCTCTCAACAGCATCTGCAAAGTGCAATTAAGAAGCCAATTTTTAAACAGCCTGCTTTGACCATCCTTATCTTGATTAGTTTATGATTAGCCAACAAAACAAAGGCAGCTAGCAATGCCATTTGCATCAATCTGACAGACAGCTCATTAATAACTGTGCCCTCTGCGTCCCAGAGATGATTTGCAGCCAACATATGGATATGGTGGATGTGCTTTGTAAGGCTTAGGCTCCCACACACATGCCTCCTGGGAATTTCCCCATTTGTAGTGGAACAGCATCAGCAGGCTGGAATGACCTGGAGGGCTCACTAACCCCAGCCTCCATCTCCCAGCAGGAACAACTCTCCAAGGGTCAAACCTCACAGATGCTGACAAGAGATGTTCTTAGAAGCTTCCCATGCAGAAATCTGTACCTTACTGACCTGAATGCTCCAGAAGCCACCTTCAGTCTTCCTTGGTGAAAATGTGGGCTATGACTCTATGTTTTAACTACATGGAAGGCAGACACCTCTTTTTCCTTGCGGCTGTCACCTGCTTATTTAAATAATACAACAATCCAAATCCCTTCCTCTCTCTTTCTGTTCTGCTCTCCTCGATTTTTTTATTCATTTGTTTGTTCTGCAACATTTTGGTTTTTTAAAATAATCTTACCCTGTTGCCTTGGAGGCCAAAGCTGAACTTCTAGAGAGTCTGGCATTAACTTCAATGATGTAGTACTCCAGGGAAGTTGGATGCAGAGCAAACTGGATATTACACTCTCCCACAATGCCCAAATGTCGGACAACTTTGATGGCACGATCCCTCAGCATCTGAAACTCCTCATTATTGAGTGTCTGGCTTGGAGCCACTACAACAGAATCTCCTGTTTGTCACAAGGCAGCAGAGAAGGAAAATGAGAAGCAGCTCAGCAGCAGTAAATTGTGGACAAACAAGTCACTGTCTTTGCTAAGCCACCACGAGTAATGATATTACCAGAAATTACAACTTGTGCATGCACAGCTGATGAAAAGCACAGAAAATCAGAAGCCCAGAGCTGGAGACAGGCTAGGGAATCTTATGGAAAATACTATTGCAGGGGTAGGTTTAGTCTGCTTCATGCCCTGTCTGGCTGTATTCAGCACCTGAACAGTATTCTCCCAGCCCACTTCATCAATCACAAAGCCCTGTCAATAACACCAGGCAGAAGGGCACTGCATAAAAAAGTCATTGATCCACCCTGTGCCCAAGCCTACCTGTGTGGACTCCCATAGCATCAATGTTTTCCATGTTGCAGACAGCAATACAGTTATCAGCAGCATCTCTCACAACTTCATACTCTATCTCCTTCCAGCCAGCAACTGACTTTTCCACCAGAATTTGGTTAGTCATTGCAAATGCCTGGGAATGGGTTAGGGAAGATAAACACCAAAAAAAAACAAAACAAAACAAAACAAAACAAAACAAAAAAAAACCACACAAAACCCCAAAATTCACACCAAACCCCTAATTAGACCATATTCTACATTTAAGACTTCTGTGACTTATCTCCAGACATCCCAGACCAAAAGAAGGATGAAAATAAGTAAAGTTCATAACATTGACAACAAGCATTTTCTATTTCTTTTTCTTGCTTTCTTTCTTAAAAATTGCTTTACTGTGATTTGAAAGGCATGTTTGAAAATACTTATGTGATATGATGGGAGGAAAAAGGGTTGGGCATGTATATAAATAACAAACAGGAATATAAAAACATCTTAGGCTTCAATCATGCAACAGACATGCTTTTATGTGGGCAGCCCCAAGGACTTCAATAGGGGAATGCTGCAAAGAGCAAAATGAGTGATGGGAGTGTAGGTGCCAGCAAATGCTGCATAATTAATAGTATTAATAATCCTGCTTGTCATTGCCATACTAACCAGAGGCAAGGGTCATGATTTATTCTTAAACTAATCTTGAAAGTATTCCTCAGGACATGAGGCAAAAATGAAAAACACAGTTTGTTGGTAAATGAACATAATCTAAGTGAATACATGGCCTTAATATTAGCAGATAGAAAACATTAATCAATACTTGCTTAAAACCCTAGAAAGTGATGGGCACATTATCAATCCATCCTTTAGCAAAGCTTCTTGTTATAATGCTGCCCATGAACTGGCTTTTCAGCCTGGTCTGGCTCTTCTGTCATTAACTCAAGCTGTTAATTAAACGTTGTCCTTAGCTCAGTTGCCAAAATCCCACATAAAAGAAGAAGAAAAGGTTTGAGGAATGGCACTCCACACCTGGCCTAAGCAGGGACTGACTTGGTGGGGATGTAGCAGGAACACCTAAGCATTCCTGCAAACCTGTCCTGGATGCTCCTGTATCTGGTGCCTTCTCTCACTCAATGAGAATTTGGAGACACAGCCCCAGGGCCAGGTTACCTGAACCAGCTGTGCTATCAAACACCCAGTGTTCAGTTATCTGAATTATAAACAGCTCAGTCCAGTGCCTGAAAAGCCAGTTCACTGAATTACTACAGATCATCTTCATAACTGGGCTGTGGAAATGAGCATCCAAATTTGAGTTAATTCAACAAGACCCAAATTGGTTTTCACTGTGAATTTTGAAATATCAATACTGAACTGGGAAATGCTGGAGACTCTCTGAGGGACAGGAGGCCTTGCAGAGAGATCCAGATCAATTTTAGCATTAAGCCAGGATTAAGGGGATGATATTTAACAAGTAGAAGTTCCAGACTTCAAACTTAGGATGAAGTATCACCTGGCACCTGCAGACAGGAATCTGAGGGTGCTGGTAGGCAGCAGGCTTACTGTTGTTTTAAAAAGGAACACAATGTGCTGATAAAAATCAGGTTCTCCTGCTGAAAAAACAGGGTTTTCCTACTGAAAAGCGTTTTGATATAAACATGTCAGACATCTGCACTCGCAGGGTTTATGGGTGAATTTCTGCTTCCTCTAAACACAGCCTGAGTAAGCAGCATGTTTCCAAAGTCCCCATGGCTCTGTAGGATGGAGCTCCTGCCCCCCTGCCTCCCCTCCATGTGCCAGTCCTGTCCCCTGAGCCTCCCACAGCTGACACTGCCCAAGCAGTGCTTGCTCAGCACGGAGCACACCAGACCCAAAGTCTGTTTGCATGACAGCAGAGGTGAGGAACACAATGAAGCCATTTGCACATACAGCCCTTGGTGACACCCACAGCACTTCCTTCTAGAGATAAGGTTAAGAGGCTCAGCAAACCAGGAAAAGACAAACCCAAGAATTCTAGAGACTCATAGGGATAGTTTTATTTCCTGAAATTCTGCATTTTTTTGACAAGGAAAAAAGCTTTTGATTTGTTTTCCCCAATTATCTGTTTACTTTTCACAGCAGATGTTTAAACAATCCCAGATTTTGTATAGAAAGAGAGCTGTCTTCATAGCCAGAGACAGCTGGTAGTTGTCAAATTATGAAGTGTCATCCTGATAAATGAGCTTTTGACCTAGGAGAAGTACCATCTTTAGACAAAAACACAGAAGACAAAAATTCCCAGCTCTTCTGTCCCTAAGACCACATTATCACTCAGCATTTCAAATATTTCAACTTCCTTGACACTGCTCATAATCATTTACTCTTGAAAGTAGGTGAATATAGGCCAAGATATTTCTTTTCAGGCCAAAACTGCTGAAAAACTTGCTCAAATTATGACTTGTCAAGAATTTAAAAGATCTGTCGTTGAGCCATTTTCATTATCTGCCAGCAGGAATGATGAGAAGAGGGCAGATCCTAACCAGAGCAACATTTTACAGATAAGATGAAACATAAGTTATGTACAATTCCATGACATTAGAACAGTATTTTTTAAAAATCTGATGTTCAGGTCTATCCCCCAAGTTTGCAGTTCCAGACATACCTTTGTACCAAGGTCCAGCAGACTTTCCTTGTCAGGACATATGCCAGACCCCAGACCACCAAGGGCATAGGCAGAACGTATCATGACAGGGTAGCAAATCTTTTCAGCTGCCTCCAGAGCATCTTCAACCTTAGGGGAGAGGGGAATGCATTTCAGAAATAGATAGCAATTCAGATGAATAAGGTCTTCAACTCTGATCACAAGGTTAACTGGAAATCCCATCAGTAACACACTAAAATGTCTGAAGATAAAATGAAAATAATAGAAGTTCTCTTTATAATATTCCCTTTTTCTGCCAAACAGCAGAAAACTGGAACATGCACTCAAGGACGTGACTTCTGTGCTTAGCTGTATGTTGACTTCCTTGCTGACCTGCCATGGACAATGTCCTCACATGATCTGTCTTCAGAAACTTCAGCATGAAATAACCCCTCCTAAAGACATCCCAGTTTAAGACCTGATTTCCTCCAAATTTGAACAGACCTTTCCACCAAACTGAATTTTATGTTTTCATACCCTCATCCTCAAGACTTCAATACTGCTGGTTTTGGGGACCTCGAATTCTAACTCTAAATGACTTGTATATGATTTAAGAAAAGTACCCCTGACATGTCACATACTTTAGTGCTGCAGCACAGGAGTCACCCCAATATAATTTACTTCTCTTGTCAATTGGTAAATTAGGTTAGGTTTTCACAGTGCTTAATTGCATTTTCACTCATTTTAAATCATGGTGACCCAGCATTAATCACCAAGGAGGGCTGTACACACTACAGCATCCACAATTGCATTCAGCTTTCACTCTACAAAATGAGAAATATTTATACTAAGTCAAATGGGCAACAGTAATAGCAATCACATCTTCAAATTTATCTGATTTACCGACTCCACTGCAAGGCTAGGAGCAATCTTTTCATTTAGCTCAGTTAGTTTATCACAAAAAAGCTTTCTATCCTCTGTAGCCATGATGGATTCAACTGAGGTACCAAGGACCTTCACACCATATTTCTGCAGTACTCCTTGCTTGAAGAGCTCCACTCCTGCAGAGTAAACAAAGACACAGCTCTGAGGTCTGGTACTAGATGAAGAATCATAGAATTCAAGAAGGAAGGAATGGTTTGGGTTGGAAGAAACCATAAAGCTCATCTCATTCCAACCCCCCTGCCATGGGCAGGGACACTTTCCACTAGACCAGGTTGTTCCAAGCCCCATCCAGCCTGGCTTTGGACACTTCCAGGAATCCAAGGGCAGCCCCAGCTTCTCTGGTCAACCTCTGCCAGGGCCTCACCACCCTCACAGAGAAGAATTTAGAAAATCTACAACAAAGAAAGTATTCAAAAGATATCTGATTAGCTGACAACTTGTCTGGCCTCGTCCACAGCTGATTTTATCATTTTTATCCAAACTGAAATTTTCCACCATCAAATCCATGAAACCTGGGATAATACTACAAGTTACCACTTGGCCATCATCTGCACCACAGAGCAAAGCAGCACAGATGAATATTGGTGCAAGAAGTTATATGAAGGTAACTTTTCATTTTGATCTCTGCCTCAGGGTGGTCAAAATATCCCAAGTCCAACTATGATAACTAAGATTTAAGATGAAAAGCAGGACATATGAATTACTTGAAAGTACCAAACCCAGGAATTAGATGTTAAGTTCACAGCTTAGGAATGACTCACTCCCCCATGGCTGGTATCTCTGCCTCTATCCCTCAGTAACCTGGCCAATGTGTGAGGCATGTGGGGCTTGGATGCAGGCACAAATAAAATCTGCAGAACATGTGGTAGAACCATAGAATCATCCAGGATGGAAGAGACCTCAACAAGTCCAATGTTAACCTAGCAGCACTATGTACACCATAAATCATGTCCCTAGGTGCCACAACCACATACCTTTTGAGCACTGACCATCTTTTCAGTGAAGAAATTTTTTTCCTAACACCCAGTCTAAACCTCCCGTGGTGTAACTGAATGCCATTTCCTCTGGTCCTGTCCCTTATTACTTGTTATCTGGTAAAAACCATGATTTGGCCTGCATGGAGTGCAGGAGAGGCACCTGTATCTCACTCACCACAGTTGAGAGCAGTCTGGCCACCCATGCCCAGAATTAATCCATCAGGACACTCTGCCTTGATGACCTCAGTGACAAACTGTGGAGTGATGGGCAGGAAGTAGACAGCATCAGCCTGCTTTAAGCCAGTCTCATTGGTCTGCACTGAAGCAATGTTGGGATTCATGAGGACAATTTGCACATTTTCTTCCTGAAAAATTAAAATCTGTGTTAAAAATAGAGTGGGGGAAGAGAAAGTTAACAGCAGCACAGCAAGAAGAGACAGTGTTCATCAAGCAATTTACCAACAGCAGAATTTAAAAAAAATATAGACTGTCCTGTAAGACTTCTGGTCTGTAGGCTGAGCTAATGCCAATTCTTTACTTTTGTGCCTGTGAATCTTGAGGGAATGGAGATTCCCACATGATTCAGAAATTTCATTGAAATTGTTTAACATGTTTAGGAGTTATATACGAGAGACAGGTACAAACTTCAGCATACTCATGTCCATTTTCCTTTGCAAGTCAGATTAAAGGTGCCAAAGCAAAAAATTTAATCAAGAGCTTTTCTTGCCAAGCAGTAAGTCTTTGAAGTTCTCAGTAATAGTAACAAAAATACATTTTTTTCTTTGACCTTCCATAGAAATACCTTATTGTCCTGGTATTATCAGTTTAAAAATCTCATCCCATAATTTTTTTTATTTGATATTGTGCATATTAAAAGACTAACTCTGTCTTTCTATGTAAGATGAAGGTTAGCCAAAATTTTACACTGCTCTTTGTCACAGATGAGAAACTGAGACAGAGTGATAAGAGATTATCTGTTTAGTTTATTTGTTTCCTGTTATAACAGTCTTGCTGCTCTTTAGCTACAGACAGAAATGCACTAGTTTGCTCATTAATAGAAAATTCTGAGTCAGAGCTGGGCAGATCAATCCTCCTCACTCTTGAAATATTAGCATGTAATGAGGAAACCAATGAAGTTTTGCTAAAAATGATGAATGTGGCCAAGCTTAAAAAAAAAACGTGTCAACCACATGAGTAGACATGCAGATACAGAAAGTTGTTCTGCTGCTTTGTTGAAAAGGTGGACTGAAAAGTGCAAAGGCTGTGGCTTCATTTTTACAAGAGCTCATTCTAATCTCCATCAACTTCATGTAAGGCTAAAAACTACAAACTAACATAATTTGCTAAAAAATGCTATTTATAGATGCAAATTACATTTCAAAAGAAAAATTTTCTATATGGAAGTTGTTAAAAGGTTAAAAAATGACAATTCCCATTGAAAAGAGGAACAGTGACAATATTTTAAAAATATTATAAAGCAACAGACTGGAGAAAATGCTATGGAAGTGTTGCTAGGATCAGTACAGAAAGTGCTATTTTCCCTCAGTTCACAATAAGCATGAAAATGCCATAGGATTCTTCTGTGTTTGTTGAAAATTTGTGATTGCTTGTCTCACTGCTTTGGGGGAACAAAGAAATAGCTCACCTGGAGCAGTGGTATTCTCACTCAGAGCTCTCAGTGTTCAGATGTTGGATAACATTTCCTCTCCTTTCTTTGATAACTTAAAATACTGCCTTAAAGACTGGCTGTAAATTTCTGCTGACCTTTTTTCCCTGTGAAAAGTTGGACTTTTTTTCACTGAAGCACACTTTCCTTGGAAATGTGTAGAACAGGGGTGGGAAAGAAGATATAAAATCCATATGGAAAATATTTTGGATTTAGCCATATGATCCTTAACTGAGTAGTTTTCATGGTGAGGGTAAGGGAAAAGATAAAAACATTCTTCTCTAATAAATGTATTCAAAAATTCATGACTACAATTCTGTTGAAACAAATGGGGGAGGGAAAAGTATCACTTTTCAACAAGCTGGACTATCTGCACATCTCAGCTCTTTCTTCCCTGATAATCTGGGACCAGGTAACTTAAAACACCAACCAGCAGTGATGATAAGGATAATTAATGAGAGAATTTATGCTCTCTGTGCTCATGTTTCATTGATACCACATCATTCTGGCCCAATTGCTTGGCTGTTTGCTCTTGCAACCCTTTCCTTCAACTTCTTTTAGTTTTTCATAAACATACAGAACTCTGTTTAATGGCCACCCATCCTGATGGAGACGTTTGTTACAACTTCATTAAAGCAATGAATTAGTAACACTCCATTTCTCCATTTGTGTAATATTCTCCATTTCTCTTTTTGTGTAATATCCACCTGTATTCAACTGAGTTGGGATAATCCCCAGAGAAAAAAAGATTTTCCAGGTGACCACAAGCTAGTCTGTTGTTCACAGATGCTTCCAGGCCTTGCCCTTCAGGGTATGCTCCTGCCTTTGATGAATATTTTTTCAGACACATATTTACTGACTGTGGAAGTCCCATCTCCTCAAGACCTTTTAGTCTTTAAAAGAAGCACCCATTTAACTGCTCAGGACTGAATATTAATATCAGCACCTTCTTATAATGAATCAGCATCCAGGAGCCAATCAAGAGCAGCAGCACACAGCAAAATGAATCAGAACATCAGCAGTGAGAATCAATGTTGATTCATAACAAAAAATAAAGCAAAATGAAGAAATCTAAGGGGAAAGAAATGTCTCCTGTCTCCTGTTAACTGTCTGTTCTCTCCCAGTCATGTTCTGCAGCTTTTCCTGGCAGGGCTGACCAGCCACTCCTCTCTCACATGCAGCCCTAAATACCTCTGCCAGAGGCAAGGTCAGGAAGGGCAAGCTCTGCCTCTGGAATGGCTGGTCAGCCTACAGATCACAGCCTACAGTGGGAGGTCAAGCTGGGGAGATTTATCATTTAAAAACCCCACTTTCTTCCACAATCCCAAACTGAGTTTAAAGGACAAAAAGAGGGGGGGAGAAAAAAAAATAGGAGATACCTCCTTTCCAAATGGATCATTATTGACATTCCCCAATTCTGGGATCCTCCAATCCTGGCTTGTACTTGTCTCTTGATGTTGTGGTAGTAGCCAGCAACAGCAATGCAGTACACAAACAACACACATGCAATACAAGATGTGTTGCAACATGGGGATGAGCCAGAGCACCCCAGATTATATTTAACATCACTAAAACTGATTTTTTACTCCTTCACTCCAGGGTCAGCACAGAAATAGAATATTTGTGACACCAGGACAGCCTCAGAACCACTCACAGCCATCACCTGATCTGAAGGCAGCTGCTGCCTCTGCCCTGGCTCTTTCAGGCCTCTCCAAGCTCCCTCTTCCTTCTTCACATGAGGTTAGACATGAACTTGGGGCCCAAGTAACTCTTACCTTACCAGTAATAACCCCATCACAGGACATTCTACCCTTCTACACCTCCTCCTAGCATGAACTTTTGCCCTAGTAACCTTTCTAGGACCTGTTCTGTACACAAAACTTGACATACGACCTTTAAAAAGTTCATCCCATTTAAAGTAAGTACCATTTAGAAAACCTGCCTTGATGAGAGATTTTTTTGTATAGCTGTAGATGACTGCTCAGTTATTGGTTGTCTACCTTGCAGAGTGTGGACATGCCACAAAAGTTCCAGGTTTTCAGCTCAGGTACATCTGCCCATATTCCTCCTCCTCCATTTCCATTCAGTTTAACAAGCCTGGAGCAAGCAGGCACACATCACAAATAACAAACTGCTTGAAGGCTGTCATAGAAACCCCAAGAACATCTCTCTTTGCAAGATAATTCTGCATGGTTAACTGACATCACTCAACCAGCAAGTTCACCAACAAAAATTGCTAATTCACAGCCATTTATCCTCACCAGCTTCCCTGGCCCAGCTGGAGGATCAGTTTAGCAGTGAGAAGGGAAAGATGAGGTTAGTATTTTCACAGAATCTCCTCACCTTCAAGGCTTTCACAGCCTGCGATCCAGAGTAGTCAAATTCCCCTGCCTGACCAATTGACAGACCCCCAGATCCTAGAATGAGAACTTTGGAGACCTGCAAGTGTCAAATGGCATGAAAACAATCAGTCCCAGTGTAGTGGATGCTGAAATGAACAGAGACTGTGCAGCACTGAACAGTCTTAAATTACAGAACATAAGTTTTCAAAAGAGAAGTCGCTTTCAAAATCACCTCAGTTTTACTTCTTGGAGTATTTCTACTGGAATTCTCCCTTATATCTCCATTTAGAGAAACATGTGACTCGTGGATAGAGCAAACAATAAACATGTTAATTGTATCGTGCTTATAGACAACCATGCCTCACTTTGGCTGCCCACAAAATCCTGCTGCCTCTAAGACAGCAAAACTTGGATGAAATTCAGTTCACGTAAGGAATTTCAGACTTATTTGCTAAGCAACCAAGCACCAACATTATACTGCTGGCACAAAATCTCACGGCCAGATTATCCCAGGGCACCTCATTATACTGCTATGAGAGTACCTTTCTCAGGAGAGCTGCAAAGAAAATACATGAAACATCAGAACTTAAAGCTCTTTCAAAGAAAACAGAGTTAATAACACAAGAAAGGCCAGATGACTGTGAGATAAGCAGCTGTCAGGACTTTTATAAGAGAACCCTCCTTTGACTTGCATGTGGGTTCAGTAGGAATTAAATGGCTCCCAGCCTCACTGACAGGCAGGAAAATATGTGTACACTGACCTCCACTCTAGAAGCTGTCACTCCAGCCTTGGGAAGGACCGAGGGAATGGTCGTGCCTTTCCCTTTCTTAACCAGGGAAATAAATGAATCAAATAGGAACTAGGAGAAACAAACACATGTATTTACTGCCAAAGCTGAACTAAATATATACCAAGCAAAGAAGGAAAAATCAGGCCATTTGTGAATTCATGCAATCAGCTCTGCTCTGCTGCCTTCAGCAGGCAGATTTACACCATCTCAGAAGAGGAGATCATTATTTGAAATTTATATAACAAGTTTGACATATCTGACAAGGCTGCATTCAGGAAAGTGAGGTCATAATCAGGAAGAAAACACACATCAATCATGTCTGTGTGCTCTATGTGTCTGCCAGTGCTATGAGTGAACGTGCACCAAAAGCTAAAACACAGAAGAGCATACACTGAACTAGCTCAGGGAACCCTCTGGAATGGTGCCCACTACAGAGCAGGGATTTCTCACATCAGTTGTGAGAAATCAGCATTGTCCTTCCAGAGGAGGGCCCAGGGCAGCTGTCAGAAAAGTGCTCTCCAAGCAGGCAGGGCAGGAAGGCAGCAGGACCAGCACTGGAATCAGGCAGCTGCAGGCAGTGGGACAGGCTTCCAGGCACCCCACACCTGCCAGCCTTCTGCCACACAGCCCCTGAGGCTGCCTGAATGCTGGGACCTACCTCTGGAAGGAGTAGGGATGGATCCTGCAAGCCTGTCAGGGTAAGAACTATGTTATCAAACCATCCCAGCAGTGGGAGTGCACAGACTTGGAAAAGACACACAGCTGAGTTTTTTGAGTTCTCTGATACACACTAGTCAATCAGATTGCTAGGAAAGTTCCTGATATCAAGAGATTTACTTGCAGATTTAATCAACATCATCAAACTAAGATTAAAATAAGCATTTCTAGGTATTCTTCCATCTTTGTCTCTCAGGAAATGCTAAATAGTTTATTTATGTTCAGACATGCTTCCTCTGCCTTCCACATCCCCTGATGCTGCTTAGTCATATTCTGTGACCACGCAACCAGTTGTTACAGAATTTGTGTGAAGTCACAGATGGGGGATTAAAATTTTATTTCACTTAGGAGAACCAGAGTGAGGAAGTATGAATTCATTAACATAACTCTACAGTAATTATAAAATTTGAAAGTGGAACTAAAGTGTATTAGAAAGTTAATGATTTTATTACAAAGCATCTGGCTAGTATTTTTTTACTGTTAAGATAAAATCCTACTCTTTTTGCAGTCTCTTTTGCAAGAGATTTGAACCTGATCCTGCAAAGGCTTAAGCACTTTAGTAACTTCCAACACAAAGATAATCCCACCAGGCTCAATACATACACATCATATGAAGTGAAACACTGATCCAAAGCACTAAGAAGTCAACAGACCTCTTGCTGCTGATTGTAATTAGCTCCAGATCAAGCTGAGCAGACCCAAGCCTGTGCATGGCTGGGCCCTTTGCTAGGATCCTGACACTTCCAGACCCAAGATTCAGGACCATCACCAACTGGTACACCTGCTGATAAACATCTGCACTCACAAGGCCATCTGAAAGCAAGCCCAGATCAGCCCACATACATTACCTCTGTGTCCCTCGGCCCAGGATTTGCATCTGGATAGAACTGAACTGTGAAAATCGATCTGGTCTCATGCATAATTCCCTGCAGGAATAAAAGCACTCTCTTAGACACCTCCTGACAAGCAAGTGAACAGAAAGCCACACCTTATCCCTGTAAACACTGAAGGCCAAAGGACTGATGTATTTCTAGGGGCTGTCAAATTGGCATCCATTTCATTCCCAGTCTCTTGCTCTGCTGTTAACCCTCAGCTGCCCATGGACTGGGAAGCACAGTGGAGACAGAGCTTTCTGACAAGCTGTAAGCACCTGACAGAGCAGGCACACAGGGCTCCCTGCAGAGTCCTGGGACTGGGCAGAGAAGAAAAACACACCTGGCAAGAAAAGATCACCTGGGACAAGGCTGTTATGGAATGAAGGGTTTAACCATTCCAAACTGATTGGTTCTGTCATAGAAGAAATGGATTTTGGTCACACTCTTGATTTCCATAATTCCCTTTAAATGCTGACACAAGGCCTTGATCTCTGCCCTGGGTTGGGTAGAGTGGTGAAGGGCACTACTGCTGTGGACAAACAACAGCTATGAAGGACCTCAACTGAGTTTAGAGACAGTGTTTGTAGTTTCAGTTGGAGCCAGGAAAAAATGATTCCTCATTTGAGTGGCCTGATAGCACCACGAAGTATGATCCACTGGGAGACTACCCCATAGGTGTCATTGCTCATAGTCCCCAACTCCAGATGGGGGTAGAGAAGCTCCTCAAGAGGAAATTCAGGGAAAATTGGCCATGATACAACCTGCTTCCCTTAGGAATAGACAAAGGAGCCCAAACAGCCTCACACAGAGCCACAGTGCCATCCAGAGCTTCAGGGTGGGATGTCAGGATAGGACAGGGATGAGAGATGAGGTACTGACCACAACATTATGGTATGAATTTCTGCTCTCAGAGGAAAGAATTCCATCAGTCTGTCACATTTTCCCTGAATGCTCACTTTCCTTGTAGGTACATACAAGTATCTTTTTAAAATATTCACTCCATACCTTGTCAGTATTTGGAAACCCATGCTGGCCCTGTCCAGCTGTGATAGGTCAGGTCAGCCACAAGAAATGCTTTTTTTTTTTCAAGCAGAGGAATGCAACAGGCTGAACACAATAGACTATCCAGCCCTGATCCTGTTTGTGCATGCTAAACCAACACAGTCCTTGTCCCTCTCCATCTATGAAGGTTTAGGAGACTGTTGCTGTTTTGGGGCTCACAGAAATGTTTCTTTAGCTCACATGAGCTACTAGATCCAGAAGACTCATGTCCAACCTTATCACCTCTGTCTCCAAATTCCAGCTAAAGCAAACATGAAAGGCCTAGGAATGAACAGGTTTAGTTTGTCAACACAGTGAAAATAAACTCATTTCAAAAATTGAGCCAAACAGCTGTAAACTTTTTTATATGAAAAAAAAGTTTGGTAAAATTTGTCTATGTTTAGATACCCCTCTATGTTTAGATATCCTTCCATAACGATAAAGGAAACAGCAATGACAAAGCAAACTTATTCTAAAACCATCAGATGGGTGGGTCAGAACAGCACTGTTCAGTCTGCCAGAACTGATATTGGGCATTCATACAAAACAAGAGAGAGAGGCATATTTCCACGAGGGAAACTGCTTTTGAAAATATCTTCTTTTCATTGATTTCCTGATAATTAACAAGATTTCACTAACTTGCACAACACTGGACATCGTGGAAAAGATTTGATGTGGGCAATTACAAGCCTGAGATCTCAAACATTGATGTCACTTGACATTGGACTTCTATCTTAGATCATGTAAGATATTCTCTAGGGGCAGCCCCTCTTCCTCATGACTTTAGTCTTTGGACTTTAACATTGGAATTATATTTACAACAACAGACCAAATTAGAAGGCAATGAAATCTCTTTTCTGTGCTGGGCAACATAGAAACAAGACAACACACTGGTGACATCTTGCACTGCTGTGGCACAAACCCTAAGAGAATGGTAGCTAAGTGAGCAACACCAGCAGTAGGGAAATCATGGAAATTAATAAGGCTTCTGTTCAGGGAAATGATAAAGTCATTGTTGCAATCCAGTGCAGTGGGGCTGGTACAGGAGGTTACCCACCTCACCCTGGCTGTAAAGCAGGGCTCCAAGTAAAGTAGATGGTCAAACCAACAAATTTAGCCTCGATAATGTGAGAGCAGGCTCACAGGAGGTGAAATAAAGCTTACAGAAGGTGAAATAGAGGCTTCTCAGTGCAGAGCTCACCTCATTTGTCTGGTCGTTGGCATTCACAAAGAGAGGCTTCCAGCCAGGAGGAAGGGCAGAGCTGTTGATGGCATAGCCGTGGTTCTGAGCAGTGATGACAGCCTGTCCAGTCACTGCATTCAGGACAGGCTGGTTCTGGCCTCTGCAAGAAAAAGGGATCAGAGGACAGAAGTGCCAAATGTGCTCAAGTGCCACAATTAGGAGGAGCTGGTAACTGTGGGGCTGTACATAAAGTTTAACAGTAGCAATAAAAGACTGGCAGCCAATCGCAAAATGATAAATCCTAGGAGAAACTTTGCTATTCTACAGCTTGATAGGGATAAATTAGATCAAATACCTTCAAAAAGCACCCAAAAGAGGTGGAGCATGACATGGCAGTTTAAATTAAAGGCAAGGAGAATGGCTGGGATGGAGGTGCTAAGGCAGCTCAGCAGAGCACTGCTGCTCCATAGCCCTTTGCAATGCTGAGCTGCTGGCTGGGAAGAAGAGCTGCTGCACCTGTTGGCCATCTGCATCTTGTAGGAAGTAGCTCCAGCTGCTATTCCAGTGATTAGATGTCCCATGCTAATCCCAAACAGGGGCTCTGGGCGATTGCTCTCCAGGACCTAAAATGAAAAGGTTTTCAACAGATACTGGAGTGTCCCTGCCCAGCAATTCCAGCATAAACCATGCTACTTCCCCCACAGACTTGGGAAAAAGCTCCATGCCAGAGTGGGAACAGCCTGTGAAGGAAAGTTTCCTCCTTTCCCCTGGCTCAGAGAGAAGCCTCAGAGCACAGCTTGGTGTCAGTCTATTTGCAGGGAATAAGCAATGACACTGCACTACAGCCATTTAGTGTGTGACATTATTCCAAGTGGGAGCTCTGAAATCAGTGCTGTTCTTTCCTAAGGTCACAGAGGACCTGGAAGAGCACAGGATGCTTCAAGGCACTGGTATGGTAATTGTGGTCATCATGTTTGCCACATATTGTTCATCAAGGTCTGTAAAGCCTTGTTGTAACTATTGGGCTGGAGACAAATCCCACAGGACCAACATGAGGAATATTCCAGGCAGCTGAAAAGTCTGAACAACATTTGGCCCATAACAGGTTATGTTAATAACCAACTGCTACTTCAAGCACCTCAAAAAAAGGCAAATTAAAAAGTATAATCAGCCTATTGGCATGGCATTGTACCTTTCTGACATTCTGAATCACTTCCTGGGCCTTCAAGGGATCCCCTGGACCTCCAGAAATTAGAAGTCCATCATAATCCATGCCAGTGAAATCATGGTCCCATGGAACCAAATGCACTTCTGCACCTCGCTGAAAAAAAAACAAACAAAAAAACAAATAAGGGAATAAGAAATGAAGGGAGGAGGGGAACAAATGAATTTCTGTAAGGAAGTTCTTCCTATGCTCTCATGTCCCAGAGCTTGAGTTTGTATTTCAGTCATCAGTTATCTCCTTTGCCCACAATGCAGCTTCTCTCTGACCATATTACTTTCACAAACCGGTAGACTTGGCCCCTTTGAGCCACCTCAGTGTTTGTCAAGTTACTCTGAAATTCACTAATGAGATCAAAACTTACTGATGGAAAGCAAAAAAAAGTGTGTACATGCACATGTGTTCCCTTTTACACAGTGCATTCATTCTAACTGCTAAATTAGGGTTTCACAGCCTTGTTCTATGACAAGCCAGAAGCAGCCCTACACATCAAATCTGAGACAAACATCTACATTAATTAAAAATTGAATCAGGGAAATCCTGTGCATCTAGAGAATATGAGGACATTGCCTTCTGTCCTCCTGTGTGGCTAAAGAAGCAAGAACTACATCACTGTGCTAAAAGAAGCAAGAACTACATCACTGTGCTAAAAACAGGAAAAACTTTTCACAGAATTCTAGAATCAAAGAATAACTTGGGATGCATGAGCCTCGTGAGGTCATCATGTCCAATCCCTGCACAAAGCAGGGGTAATTTCCACTTTAAGGCAGGTTGCTGAGGGCCTGGGGAAGCTGTGTTTTTAATATCTTCACCAATGAACATTCCACAAGTATTTGGGCCTGTTTCAACCATTCACCACCATCATTGCATTCCCCTCCCCCCATTTATTTATTTTTAACAATGTTGGGTTGACCTTCCTTCATTGTTCTTTAGAGAAGTTGTGCCTCATTTTTTGAAAACTCATCTTTTGGGCTTCTGTCCATGGCTGAGAGGCTGCTCTACAGCTCCTCTTCCTTATCCCCTCAATACACTGTACCAAGGGCAGAAAACACCTCCCAGTGCATAAAAATCATCCTAAAAACTGTGCCTCACTTTAGGAGGGCAACTAACTTTAAAATGCATGCATCCAGGTGCAAGGAAGGTTCATGAGTACAGGTGAGGCTCTTGCCAAAGCAAAACAAGTGACAAGGGCCACCAAGCACTGACCCACCTTTACTAGCAGACGGATAACGTTGTGCTTCAACCCACAGTCAACAGCTACTACTTTAATTGGATTCCCTCTGCCATAAATCTTGACTTCCTATAAAAAGACAGATCATGTTGTAAATGACAGATCAAGCCCTGTCCCCAAAACACAGAGAAGATGGGCAGCACAATAACGTTTCACCAATGTGCAGCAACTGGTACTTAACAATAAATTTATGTGGAAATCTCTAGGAATACTGCAGACATTAGTGTTTCCTTCATCTTTCTGTGAAAGGAGAAGTTATAATGCTGTTTTATATACTGTTGATTACAGCAGCAATGCAATTCCTAAGCAATCACTTGTTTCCATAGCTAATGACAAGCTTCTTTCCTGTGTGTCACCTCATCAGCAGTGAAGCAAAAAGCCAGTTCTCACAGATTATTGCAGCCCAAGAGAAACAGGCCAGAATTTATCTCACAATTTCTCCTCTTCCAGCTACTGTTCCTTAACCCATTCCACAAAATAAATTGTCACCAGTCCCAAATCTGTACCATCATACACCCAGTTATCTACTGGTCACAGCCAGAATGGAAGAAAGTGAAGTCAAACCACTGTGTGTTATATGGCCTTGATACTGTGCCATTGCAGACTTGCTGTCAGCTCTAGCACTGATGTAAGGTTCTTTATGGACAGTTTCTTTCTGAAGCTTGCTGAATTATTTTCCTTGCCACATGACTGCAAGTAGCAGCTATTGATGTTATTCATCAATAAGCACATAAGGCTGCCTTCTTCCTCCTAAAAACAAGCTCTGTGCTTACCTTCACTTACACTCAGTTTCTGAAAGCTTATATTGACAAATGTACTTTGCCCAAAGTGGCTTTTCTCTTGTGCATCATGGAAAAAACAAGTTGGTTTTTTTTCTTTTTTTTTTCTCTTTTAGACTAAGTATCTCCCTTTTAATCAGCTTCCCTGGCATCCATATTTCACATCTGGGCCTCCTTATGAAAAGATACTAAAATCCATGTCCAGTATGGCTGGTGCAGGGTGATAAACTGAATTTTTTAAAAGGAGAAATACGGCCAGCCAGAAGGAAAGACATCCCCTCAGCAGATAATTCAGGGTGAAGTTTGTTAGCAGAATATTGCAACCCCTTCCCATGTGTTACCCTAACTCAGTTCTTGTTTGAACTTTTATCTTTGCAGAGATTGAAATGCAGAGGTTTCTAGTGATGCCTTAGGATTTAGCTTTTCTATTTTTCAGATCCTGTACTGCTTTAGTGTCTAACTCTAAAACTCCATAGCCTGTCAGCTACTGTTCTCCCATTTTATTCAGAGCAAACAATTCCTCTGTAACTCAAGGACACCTTATTGTCTCAGGCCCCAAAAAGTATAAGCAAAAGTGAATTGTAGGGGAGCAACCTGCTCACATGACTTCATTTTATGGGTCTTCTACCTGCTGTCCTTCAAGCTTCTGGGTGGTAGGTTTCAAAAATCCCAAGAACATTAAGGTGTTTGGTTCTCACAGAAACTAGCTTAGTGTTCTGNTTTCTCACAATGTCCATACTTTAAAAAATAACAAAATATTATGAAGTAAATACCTCCTTCAAAGGTTCTCCTTAGCTGCTCTCATGATGAGAGCGAGTTGTGGGGCAACACCACTTCAAGTTACTTTAATTAAACTTACTTTCAAAACTCCCCCCACTCTAACAGCTCTGATTTGTTACATTTCCTTCAGCAGCAAGACTGATTTTAGATGTTGCTGTCTCCACAACCCCCTTGTCACACTCTGTCCTGCAGAGACCTGACCTGTCCCCTTGCATCTGGCCAAGAGTGTGTTTAGACAGAAACCAGACTGGGAGCTGGATCAGAAAACTGTTACAATACATTCCTTCTAAAGCCAGAGGATTTCCCTCACCTGTTCATGGCACAGCCCATAAAAACTGTTCCAGCCTGAAAGAATTATGTGAGAGGGTTATAAACCAGTGGTTAGGGAGAGTAAAAGCTCCTGCTGGTACTAGTGCTGAGAACAAAAACAGTTCATGGGNCTTCAGCAGCAAGACTGATTTTAGATGTTGCTGTCTCCACAACCCCCTTGTCACACTCTGTCCTGCAGAGACCTGACCTGTCCCCTTGCATCTGGCCAAGAGTGTGTTTAGACAGAAACCAGACTGGGAGCTGGATCAGAAAACTGTTACAATACATTCCTTCTAAAGCCAGAGGATTTCCCTCACCTGTTCATGGCACAGCCCATAAAAACTGTTCCAGCCTGAAAGAATTATGTGAGAGGGTTATAAACNGAATACTGGCAGCTTTCCACATTCCTTGCCCTGGATAGGCAATGTTAGCAAGCACAGTCTACATCACTAGCATGTAATCAAGGTGGCAGGGGGTGGGTAGGATATAATAAGAAAATCAATCACTCCTAGTGTACAATAGATAAGCAGATTCTGGATCATACTGTATGCTGATTTACATGAAAATCACCATTTGGCAACAGACAGATTATCATGTCCAGTAATTACCAACATTAAACAGCTTACTTCATTTACAGCTTTATATGTGATGTTGGTTTTTAAGCCTATAAAATAAAGCCATAAACATAATGAGACCACCAAAGTGCTGTTAATCTTATTATATCTCCCTTTAAGAAGCTATTTTCAGCATCTTTACAGTAATTCTGTCTTAGTAATTGCAGAGTTTAACATCAGCAATCTTACCTGTTTCTGAGATACTGACTCGAAATGGTTCTACCTGCACCTTGCAATCCTAGATCAAAACCTTAGTAAGCAAATCCCATCCTTCTGTGCAGCAACAAGGCCCTTACTGTGCTTTTCCAAGGCCCTTACTTATTGCAATGGCATCCCAGGATGCAGTTACTACAGTAAATCCAAGCCTGGATGGAGAGTGCTTCAAACTTCCCCCTTGCTCACCAGCCAGTGTGTTCAGGACTGCTTTTCACCCAGGCCATGAACACACCAGCTTGTGTGCAGAACACTACACAAGTAACTATTTGCAGAGCTCTTCCAGAGCCTCACTGATCCTGAAGGAACTGCAAACACCACAGNGTAGCTTGGAGTGGTTAATTATCTCTCATCTGCTCTGCCACCCTGACAATCACATGCACCCAAAAAATCTCCCACAAGAGTGCTTGCAGAATACTGGCAGCTTTCCACATTCCTTGCCCTGGATAGGCAATGTTAGCAAGCACAGTCTATATCACTAGCATTTAATCAAGGTGGCAGGGGGTGGGTAGGATATAATAAGAAAAT
>VZTT01022499.1:101330-116899 GCA_013400855.1 Buphagus erythrorhynchus
CTGTTTCTGAGATACTGACTCGAAATGGTTCTACCTGCACCTTGCAATCCTAGATCACAACCTTAGTAAGCAAATCCCATCCTTCTGTGCAGCAACAAGGCCCTTACTGTGCTTTTCCAAGGCCCTTACTTATTGCAATGGCATCCCAGGATGCAGTTACTACAGTAAATCCAAGCCTGGATGGAGAGTGCTTCAAACTTCCCCCTTGCTCACCAGCCAGTGTGTTCAGGACTGCTTTTCACCCAGGCCATGAACACACCAGCTTGTGTGCAGAACACTACACAAGTAACTATTTGCAGAGCTCTTCCAGAGCCTCACTGATCCTGAAGGAACTGCAAACACCACAGCAAGCATGGAATTTGCAAAAGGGATTCCTACACTTGGTTCTCACTTCAGTCAACGGGATCAAGCATCCAGGGCACTCTTTATCCCCCAGTTAAACCCCCAAAGGGGACACAATTTAGGACGTTGGCCCTTGCATCAGTACAAGAATAGTTACTATTTTTAGTATGGGCCTGGTTTCCTACATCCCCATGATTTCCAAAGTTCTTCTCAGCTTCTAGTTGAACACAGTTTGCATGCCCAGCTAACAGAGTAAAAACTTCACTGCTGGTGTCTTCAGATCTATGGGCATAGCAGCTAATTCCAGTAATATTAGATGCAGGAGATTCCTAATGTGGTCCAGTTTTGACATCTAGAAATCTCTTCTGGAATCACCCCAACAAAATTATGCCTGAACACAGATTATCAAATGGTATTGTGATGTTTCCTGAATTTTTTTTTAAGGAAAGCATTCTTTTTATGAATTCTTTTTATGTTTGAAAACATCTACCATATAGCAGGTCTAACTGTATCCCCAGTACTTCTCTGTCTTTGTTAACACACAGTCCTCTGATCAGAGTGTGGTTCAGACCACATTCAGATCAACACAAACCATTTTTTATCTCCAACACTGCACCTAAGGAGCCACAGGGATATTGAGAAAATAGTCCTTCAAAGTTCTATAAAGGTGCATGGTTTAGAAAACATTTCCAAATTGTTTAGAAAAACTGGTTGATCCCCAGAGAAAATGAGGAGCAGTTACTACCTGGAGTGTACAGCCCTAATACTAGGGAAGAACTTCTCACCTTTGTTGAAACTTCTGCAATTAAGTTTTGCTTATTTGGGTCTGAAAACTCCACAGGTTGACCGTCAAATTCAATCTTCCCAAGTACTGTGCCCTGTGGAAATACACCAGAAAAAAACAAAGCATGAGCAAAGGAGAAGCTGTGAACACTGGGATGAGGTGTTGACAGGCCCAGCAACTGGAACAGCTGTTTAAAGATGCTTTTTTTGGCAGTTTATAGCCATTTTTAGCATTTTCAGAAGTTTATGAGCCTTCCTCAGTATAAAAAATCTGTTTAAACCCCTTCATTCAGGGGAGAGACATAATCAGCAGTAATATTTGTTAATAGGCAGTCTGGCAAGCTGTGTTGTGACGTGAAATTGTCTTCCAAGAAGATCAGAATTCAGATCCCCACATAACTGTCATGCAGATCTGGGAGAAATCCACAAAACAGTTTGAAGATTTTTTTGGTTTTGGAAACCCACTGTGAGGCTTTCAGCTGCCTCCTGTGGATAGCTACAAGGCAGCAGAACTGCTGTAAGGCAAAGCTATGTAGGAGGCAGGTCAGCCCAGCTGTTTTCTGAATAAACTGTTAAAAATAAAAACCACCTCCAGGAAGCCCTACTCTATATTGCTGTTACCACCTGACAGAAGCTAGGACACTCTTGTTCTGCCAGCAGCATATCCTTCTCATTGAAGTTCTTAGTGGAAAAACAATCCCTGCTTTGGCTTTGCCCCACTTCTGGAGTAAGTGGGATTAATCTAGGGTTAACCTCTTCTCAGCCTGGGAACAGGGTGTGCACTATAAAACTTTACAAGGATAGAAAGGGAAAGTAAAACAGAGGAAGTCAATGTTTTGTGGTAAATTTATCATATCCCACTTTCATGATCAAACATGCTAAACTCAGCTCACTCTGTGGATATTACACCAGTATTCACACTGGGATTGCTCCTTGGATTTAGTGATTCTCCTTTGAGATACTTCCATGGCTTGCCACACCTCAAGTATCCTTGCCATTTCTGTAAGGCAAGCAACAGCCAATATCTTGCCATGCACACCAATAAGGGCAAGTTTTAAAGACAGAGCCTTGCCCCTACCAGTGGCTGACATCCCATGTCTTCCTGAGCAGCACCTTACACTGAAAGGTGCTCCAGGCTGTTTCACATCAAGCAGAAGATAATCATCATCTTCAACAAATCCTGCTCTTGGAAACGAGGGTCCTGAGTAGTGCTTGAGAGCCATGGTGTGAGAGCCATGCAGTGAGTTCCATAAATGATGATGGAAAAGCTCTTAAAGCCCTTGCTCTCAGCCAAATGGTGCCCTGCATTTACTTTCAGTCCAGTTTAACAAGTCATTGCTTATTTCTGCATTTACCATAAGGAAGCCCTGTTCTCACCCCCAGGTTTTATAGACAGGAAGTGAAATTCTAAGTAGTTTTTTTCAACCTGACAAAATTGGGTGAAGAGGTGAAATTATGTACTTTCTAAAAAGCCATACACCAACACCACTCAAAGTCATGGTATAATGGGACTCACTACCATACACTGCTAAGTTACAGGACAAACACTGAAAGTATTAACTTTGGATAAAAGGAACTGTGATCTATTATGTCTTAAGAAAGCAGAAAACATATTACCATTGTCTATGGTATTAAATTGTACTTGTATGCTATCTTTAAGAGCAGGACAATGCCAAATCTTCCTACAAGAATTCATTCCTACAAATATTCCTTTATTCAAGCTGGGCCATTGCTGTTTTGCTCTGTGGAATGAAAGGGGGCATAAGGTTGGGCTGCAGACTGAAAATTGATCACCTAAAGAAAAGAGCAGCTTTAAATAATCCATTAGAGAAGAACCTCCAAGAAAAATTTACATTCAGACTGGCTTTGATCACTGTTTCAGCCAGTGTGAAGTGTACCTTCACATTAACCTTCACTTCATAATATAATCCTACCCATGACCATCAATTGTCAGCTCTTGAAAAACAGAGAAAAGTAATGACTATTGAAAATAATAGCAGGCTTCAGCCAAAGAAAACCTGATTAGGAATCCATCTTAGATGACTGTAGGCATTCCTTTGTCTCAGAGGAGCAGGAGAATTTCCACTGACCAAAGAGCCACTGTCCGCAAACTAATATCCACAATATCTCACAGACTTGTTGCTCTCTTTGACTGTTTCTGAGTTAAGATGTGCTTGATATTACCATTTGTTGTGTCTGACACTGCCTGAGGCCTTTCATTTACATCACCTTGTGCTGGCTCACTTATGTGGGACAGGAAACCCAGAGCAGAGCCAGAGAGAGGGGAATCCTTTGGGATCAGAGCATTGCCCAGCAGTACAGAAGCCTTAGGAAGAGCATATGGATCTGAGCAGCATCTGAAGTCAAGGCACCCAGCAGTACCACTGCTACTCCAGGTTTGGAAAGGGCCCAGCATCAGCAAGGTTAATGCAACTGGATCAAGGGAAGCATATCATACCTTGTCACGAATTAATTTAGACAGCATTCTGGTATCAATCCCATACAGTGCAGGCACCTGAAGAAAACCCAAGAAGTTAGAGAAGAAGCAGTTTAAAAAATGGAAAGAAGACAGCAGCCAGATCACTTCTATGAGAACATGTCACAGAATCATATAACAGTTTGGTTTGGCAGACCCCTTAAATCTCATCTTGTTCCTGCCATGGACAGGGACACCTTCCACTAGACCAGGCTGCTCACAGCCCCATCCAGCCTGGCCTTGTGTTAGGAGCTCCTCTCAGCAGCAGTATTACCAAGGCTGCCTCACTGCAGTTCTTCACTTCTCCTCCTTACTCCCACTCATAAATACTAGTTTCTGCTCTAAAAAGCACAAAACAAAGAGCTCATCTTTCCATCCAGGCCAGTTCTCATTGTGTTGTTACATTTAGATTGCTCACCTGTTCTTCTTGCAACCACTCTCCCAGGCTTCTAGTAGCTTGCCAGTGGCTGTACTCATTGCTGTAATCCTGCACCAGTAAACCTGAAACCTGTAGAGAGAAGAAACATCATTTTGCACTGTAGGATCACTTTTGTAGTTATCCACTACCTTCATTTTTCACTATTCATTCACCATAAACCATATCATGGACAGACTTCAGGCTATCTCATGAGTGTACCTGGGCATTTTGACCAGGAAATCCATAGAAGAATAATGTGGCTTGGTAACCAAAGCTGCAAATTGCACTGAACTGACAAAACACTTCTTGTCAAAAGAAAGAAAATGGAAATTTAAGACGAGACAAAATGTTTTATTTTGATTATTTTTTTAATAAGAAAACTTTTCACTTTTAAGTAACATTTCGTTTCAAAAGTCAGCTCCATTTTTCAATAGTGTATAAAACAGTCATTTCACCTCAGATACTTCCAGAAGGCACATGACTTAGTACAGAAATCAAGATGGAATATTTTTTGCCACCATTCCTCCAAAGAGCAAAAGAAAGGTTGACTACCACTATCACTGATTCCTTCTATGAGGGAGCCAGTAAAGTCTTACACACTCAGGCTGCTGGGCACAACCCTTTGATCAGCACTGCTTCTCCCACTGTTACCTTGATCCCATCAGACTCCAGAAATCTCCTGAGGCCCATTTCATCCAAAGCAGCCGTGTCAGGCACTCCAGCATTCCCAGCTATGGGGTTAGCCAGGGCAAGAATCTGTCCTTTGTAGCTGGGATCTGTCAAGGCTTCGGTGTATCTAGGTGAAGAAACACTAGAAGATGAGTACATTGGTCTGGAGTCAAAAGGAAAACAAAAGACCCAGTGAAAACAAGACAGGTCTCAATTCCCATGTGACAAAAAGACAGAAATGGTATTCATGTGAAGATATTCTCAGAATAAAAGCAAACACATCTGTGAATATGCCCTGACTTTGCCATTTGTGGTTAAACACTTGACATGGAGAACAAGGAAAGACTTTGGCTTATCAAGTATTATTTAAGAAAAGCAGAGAAGCTATCAACAAACTCAGAGTCCTTTGACTTAACATGAGAAACAAGCACAGAGAGGGCAGGGAGATGTCAGCCCTGCAGAGTGTATCACTGGACCCTGTGACAGCAGCTTGGCCTGTCCCTGGGCACACCCCTGGGCACTGCTTTGCCCTTGCTGTGCCCTGTGCTGTAAGAGCTCTCCCTTCTCATTGGCATCAGAAGGCTCCAATTGAAAAGCTGGCAGACAACAGAGCTGTTTGCCCAGGCTTTGTCCCTTCCACAATCTGGAGCTTGCACATCTTGGGATGTTCAGGGCTGTAACTGCTCTTTTTGTGGGGGAGGACACAGACAAGTCCTTGGGATTCCTCATCACGACTCTGAGTCCTTCTCTCCCACCGCTCTGTCAACAAACCCTGCCATGGTGTGTAGTTTCTCCCAGCAGAGACCTGGCCTCTCTTCTAGGCAATCTCCACGTTCCCACCCACAGAACACCATTCATTCCACCTGACAAGACTCCCAAGTGCTTGGGAGCTGGTTTGTGTATCCCTGAAGAAGGCAAGTTGAAGACAATACTTTAGGATTCAGCGTTCCACCCCTGGTCACAGGCAGAAGCCTGGCAGTTTGTTAAGCACCTGCCTGAATGCCCCTCTCAGCAAGGACAGATCTAAAAGCACATTGGAACACTCTCCTACACCAGAGGACCAAACCTAGGATTCCACAAAGTATCATCTCTGGACCTAATAGATTCAATCTCACTTTCAAATACATGTAGGGTAAATATGGTGTATTTGCTCCTATTCTTCAGCTTCAAATTAACAAACAGTCCCTTCACTTTCTCCCTTATAGTGTAGTGTACTGTTGCAAATATCCCTTAAACAATTACTGTCTTTCAACCCAAAACAGCTGCAGTTTAGCAACAGATGAAGTTATCCCCACAAATACTGAGCCAAATGTATGCAGACCCTTAGGATGAATCTTATATCTCTAAAATATAATTTACTATTGTCATTGTTGTTTAAACAATACTTAACTGGCAACTCCAGCCATCTACCAGATATCAGCAAGTCACAAGAGACATTTTTATGGAACACCAGACCTACTGCCAGAAGATTAATTGTCAAACATTGGGAAACTCTTCACAAAAGCGGGACTGGTTGCCGGCAGATATAGACAACACAGCACACCAGTCAGCTCTGAGAAATGACAGGCCAAATAAACAATGGTCAGGAAATATTTTCAGGTAAGTCTCTTCTGATGTCCAAATCTTTATTTGCTGCTGCAGGTAGCCAACTGCGCAAAGCACAGTGTGATCCCAAAACTGCAAGAGGTACCAGGCACATGGCACGTGCGTGCTTGGCATCGTTCTCTCCTTCCAAGCTAATTGGTTATGCTTCCAAAAGACTCCTCATTACTGACAAAGCTAATGTAATTAACCTTTGCATGTCATTTGCAATCAGCAAACAAGGACAGAGAGCCATTGGGTCTGGGTGGGGCGTGCAGGCAGAGCTTGGACAATGCACTTTAAGCAGGAACAATGTCATGTGGAGCACAGAGGAGCAGATGGAAACACCAGCTCCAAACGTGCTGCAACATCTAATCCTTGCTGTGCCTGCCCAAAGGTCTGCCTGACTTCAGTTAGCTCCCATCAACCCATTCTCTCACTAGAATATCCTGGGAAACACACACATTTATTGGAGGTAAACACCTTTATGGAGCCATTTAAACATGCCACATTTTATGAGTTGTAACTCTTCTTCTTTCTTAATTGGAAATTTCCTCATTTTGTTCCTATACCAAACAGATGGCTGCAACAGTAGGTTTATTTTTTTCAGCAAACGGTTCTGAAAAGTTCATCCTTGTGTTCTTCTATCAAAAATTCAACATTTCACCCCCAAAAGGGTGCTCTTGGCCTTCTATTCCAGAGTAATATGTCAACATGTCAACATTTCAGCTACTTCAAGCCTGAGAGCTGTATGCACACAAAGTGCTTTGCCTCCCATCTCAGTAACATGAATCAGAACGTGGGAGTCCAGATGAGGAGACACAGTGCAGAGCAGCCTATTAATCACCCCAGGACAGAGCCTGACCCCACTCAGCACCTGGAAACACCCACTTCACAGAACGTAGGTCTGAGGATTATCAGCACCCCTGCACTAAGCTCTTGGTTCCTATCGTGACAAACTGGACACTGGACACTGTCCCAGCAGCCTGGACACCTTCACCCTGGCCCAGGCTCTTCCTGTGTCAGGAAAAAGGGACAGCTGTGTTCCTCTGGATACACAGATCTTGATCTCTGTGATCAGGAGCAGGAGGTACAGCTACAGCGTTCCTTTCAATGGACAGCGACCCCAGGACTGGTAGGAAATCTGCCACTTTCATGTTCTGCAACAATGCTGCAAACTCTTGTCTTCCATTTCTCTGAATCAATCAAGATCATGTTCTGTATAGGGGGCTCTGAAGATGCCACCTTACATTTTGAATGTTTTCTCCATGCCCATATGCTCCCCAGCACAGAAGAGATCTCTGTCACAGCATCCTCTCCAAATGATTAGACAATGAATAAACACAACTTCTACTGCCACAGTAACATGTGGAGAGGAAATTAATCCTTCAGGTCCTCCTTGACTTTTGTGATGTGCCAAGATTTATGGCCCATAGTCTATCATAGGGGAAGAGAATTCTGGTGCCCTCCATCATTCTGATCCATATTAAACAGTGGCTTGTTGGCAGGTATATTAACACAGCCAGTAATTAGTGCTGTCAAAATGCTTAAATAATTGTCTCCTAATGCAAAACTCTGCAAACTGATTCCCTTCTGCAGCAATTTAACATTCTCACCACTGATACCATTTAAAACTCATCCTGTGAGTACTGAGATCTCCAAAGGAGAGCAGACTTTGGGGAACACAATGCAGATGAGCAAAGACAGCTATGAATGACTGCAGAAGAAGCTCAAGCATCAACAATTTTAGAGATGTCTTATCTCCCCAAGGACCTGTCCCTGTCCTTACCAAAAGCCCCATTCCTCTGGCCACGTTCCCTTTGCTCAAGTAGTCCAACAAAAGCAGCATTTGGCTGCCAACCTAAGTCAGCCATAGGCTTCTACCACTCAAGAGGACAGAGAATCATGCTAGGTTAGGCATGAATCTGATCCTGCCCCTTAGGTGGAAAGGGCACAGAATGCAAAAGCATCCTTACCTGTGGTATGAGCCAACAAATTACATAAGAGATGGGTCAGAAAGGTGACCAACCTGGGGTTTAAAAATTTTGCACTCAGAAGCCAAGTTCCATTACCAAGAAGGCTGCAGATGCTTCAGATCTCTATAGTTGATCTGGGCATTGGAGGGAAACCAGACAGCTTCTCTGCTCTGACTCAGCAACTCAGTAGGAAGTGATCAGAACCCTATGTATCTCATTATCATCATTACATTAGTCTTTAAAGGTGCTTATCACTACAAATGCTTTGGCACAAATGGTCTGCCTGAGACATCTCCATTAATTCTCTCTCTCTATATATATATATATATCTCTGGACTACAGTGTAGCCTTATATAGAAAACTACCAGCTTGGATCAGGACCCTACCAGCTTGGAAAAAGCAGCTTTCACACTTCAACTAGTTTCAGAGAAGTATTGATGCTTATATGTCATTTGCTGTTGCCTTACCCAGAGAGCCCAGTGTTGAATACGACTTCCCCTGCTGTGGAGGATGGATAGCCAAATGAATAGCCCTTCATCTTCATCCCATCTTCCAGCACCAAGTTTGCTGTCTGCATCTAGAGAAAGGCACATGAAGAGACTCAAACACAGGAGGAAAGGCTTGATGTTTATACAGGTAACAGCTAGGATACCTGCCTTGCACACCTAACACTGTAGGCATTCCTGCCCTCCTCCCACTCCCAGCTGCCAAGACACCATCTCTTTTACTAGTCTGATGCCTTTTTTCTTTCAAACACTTAGGAAACATTGTTATCCTAATGAGCTGGCAAAATCTCACTGCAAGCAGAGCATGTGCTGCTGTTACTGTGGGATCACCCTTCCCTATCCCTTAGTTAATTTTTTCCACATAAGACATCTTGCAATTCAACAACATCATAACCCTGTAGGGAAAGGATCACTTGTCTCCTCAATGTTTGCTCAAGGCCTGCTGCTGACTCTGCTGGCTCTCATCCAGCTCTGACCTTTGAGAGGTGCTTAACTTCTGGTGCAACCATACAGCAATGCCACTGAAAATAAGTGTGTGTTTAGTTGAACTGGTGTCAGACAGCAAAAACCAAAATACCAGTCTATTCTGCTGTAGGAGGCTAGACCAGAGGAACTCATGGATCAGAGGGACACTCGTGGTCTGTTACCTCAGGGATAGCATAAACTGTTCTGGAAGGAGCAGCTATGAAACAAGCAGCCTAGAGGAAACCACACCTCTTCCAGAGAGTGTTTAGCAGAACTGAGTCCCACACTAACTGGGATCCTTTACAGGCTTCATCTCTATTTTACAGCCAAGGCAAATGGGACAGAGTGAGTTTTACAGAAATCCTTATGAGATTCATTGTCACAACTGGGTCTTTGCATGTATCAGACTAAAATGTACCACCCTCTTTGGCCTCACCTGGAAACTAAACCTTTCTTACCCTGTCCAGGCACTGGATGGGAAACCACCAGAAAACTCCACCTTCTAATAAATAAATAATGACTACATGCACAGCAGGTAGGACAGAATGAGTTGGGAGATTCCCTCAGACAGCAGGATCACTGGTGACAGGCAGAGAAAGAGTAAGCAAAGCTATAAATAGATTTGCCAATGAATTCCTGGACTTAAAATAATTTGGATGATGAACTTTCAGGACCCTGAAAAACCTCCACTTCTGGAAGGCAAGCACAGCTGTCTCCTAGGCACAGTCAGACTGACCACCAGTGCCAAAATCCCAGTGGTCTGTGCCACAGGAAACGTCCCAAGCGTGTCCACAGGAAGCAGCTCTCACTGTGATTTAGCTTCATATTGGTTTCTTTCATAGAACTATTCCTCTTACTGGGATTTTTAAAAGAAAAATCAAGATCAATTTGCTGCAGAAAGGAGCTGGAGAGCTACTTTCCATTAGCTGTAAATCAGATGAACAATCACAGCAAGGAGAAATTTCATTCTCAGTATTGAACATTTTGTAACCATCATGACAAACATTCATTTAAAGCCCCTCTGCAGTTACAAATACCACACAGATCAATTACTAATGTACTGCAAAATACAGTAAAAATCAAACTGCACTGCCAAGTAATTGAATTCTGTGCATCTGGGATGCTTTTAGTCTTGCCATTTTTTCCTCATTAATGTCAAACACCCAGTCATTCTGCAAAGATTTAGCCATAAGTTTTGGAGCCTTCCCACACCATTGGACAATTTAGTCAGCAGCACCAAAATCTCCTCCCTCCCCAGTTATAAACAGAATTTTTGTGGCTGAATCCCCTAGGTTTAGACCAAATTAAAATGACAGGTTGGTGGGCTCCCTAATCTCCCTGCGCTTCAGAGAACTGCCAGACACTCAAAGCACTGCACAGCACACAGTGGTGTGTGGGTACCTCAGACTTGGCTTTGGACAAGAAACAAAGTCCACAGTGGTGGAATGACCAGAAAATTTAAGATTCATCCAAGTGCTGAAGGCCAAACCCCAGAGAAATCACAGTGAGCTTCAGAGCCTCACCCTCACTATAGCACTTGACAGGGATCTACATGGCCTTCCTCCCACCACAGCCCACCTCCTTTCTATACCAGACAGCACAGAAATAATTTCTGTTGAACAGAAACCCTTATTATACTACTAGAGCCCCTACACAGTGTTCAAGTAATGCAGAAAAATGTCCCTGAGCAACCATAACCTGCCTGCAAGTTCAGCTATAGCAGGGGATAGATGTTCAAATGTTTCCCTCCCTTCCTTGATTTATTATTCTTAATTAAGTGGTTGGTTCACTGAGCATTCTCAAAGCAATTATTCTTGCTCACATTTCCAGTGGAGGTGTTACCATATCCCTAAGCTGCCAGCCTACCTTGTTTTTTCAGTTTTGTTTTTAAGGTGAAAAGTGATTTACAGGCTATAGTGAAGGCCTGTAGTTGGCTCAATCAGGGATCAGTTGGGAGAAATACTTTCAAAAAAGAACAAGAAAGAAATAAACAACCTCCCAGAGCTTCCATGAAGTCCTTTTGTCTTCACCCTTCTCAAAAGCAACTCCACATAGCCTCAGATAAATCTCTGTTGTAATCTCAACTAAATTGTTTCTGCCACACCCCCCCAACATAAGACATGTCGTTTGCAATCTGATTTCTTCTTCCTACACATCAGTAGCTTCACCTTTGGCAGAGGGCCCTGTGCTCTAGAGAGGCTGCAGTATTCTTCAAGAGCTTTGAGGATGAAGATGGTGAACAGAAAGGGTCATGCTGTTGATTTCGTGTTGATAGATTTTGTGTATTTTGTCAAAGCAACTTGAAGAGTCAACAGTTCAGGTCCCACTTCACTAAGCACTTCACATATCAAGTAAAGAAAGCACTTAAGAAGTTAAAAGAAAAACAAATCTAAACCCAGTAATAAAGTAAGAAAACAGATGAAATTAGTTCCAGTTAGTTCCCTGCTGTAGCAGCCCTTCCCATCTAAAAAGTGGATGATAAAGATCTGCAAAACCTCAAAAGATCTACAGTACAATTCCACACAACACAACAGTCTCTGCCACATTTCTTGGCTCACATCTGCCTGTTCTGGCTACAGAACAGCTGACGTATCAGAAGCAGAGAACAATCCAAAAGCTCCAAGATTCTTTCTACAATAAAAAGCTGCTGCAAGGACTGAGCTACATTTCACTCTCCCAAGACCAAATAGTCAGCAACAAAGGAGTCGTTTTCTCTTTGATAGAAAAATCAAACTGATTCTTACTCTTCTTGTGGCTGGAAATCTATCTGGACATGTGTTGAGGGTTGAATTGTCCCTTTTCTTTCTGTGGAATTTTTCCCATTGTTGTGCTGAGTATTTGGGTCTACACCCATGAGCTCAGTTAACAGTTTTCTCTCGAAGGGGGCGGGGGGAGAGGGGCAACACCGGAAAAGAAGAGTGAATGGGGGGCGGCTGCTCTGCTGCCNGTTTCTGTTTCTCTTTATATATATATCAGTAAAAGGACTGTTATTCCTACCCCCATATCTCTGCCTGAGAGCTCTTTAATTTCGGAAATCACAGTAAAGGGAAGAAGGGAAAAAAAGGGGGTTTATACTCTCCTTTAAAAGGGGGGGCTCTTGTCCCTTCTAGCAGATACCTGTCTTTTCAAACTAAGACAACATGGCTAACAGTCAAGCCTTTCTTTGCCAATCCTGTGTAAAAATATCTGTATATATCTGATTTTGCTCTGGCACGTTTGTTTCTGGCCAACATTGAGAGAAGAAGACAAGGCAAGAAAAAGAATGAGTAAAGATGAGTGTCATGGGATACACCAAAGAAGCTTCACACTTAGGATATTTTTTGGGGAGAATCACTGGACTAATTCCTTTATCATCCAAGAAAAACCCAAAGAAAAGCAACACAGGTAGCATGGTAGAAAAGTCACAGTTCCTACAACTTGAACTCTTCTCAAGGCTGTTCACAGCACTGCCACAAATATTTGTCCATCACAAAACTCAAAGAAGAGTGAACCAAGCCAGATGAGGCACCTATCACAAGTTACTGAGGACCCATGGAAATGAGCACCCCTTCTGCCCCCCACAGTACCAGTTCACTAAGTTCCTCCATCCCTATGGGAATGGGCCCCATTTTATGTCCCCTTCACCTCCAAAACAAGGAGTGGAGTAGCTTGTGACTCATCTTTAGCTTCCTCACCCATCTCTCTACTCTCCCTGCAGTCACTGTCCCATTTCTTTCCACCTGCCTCAAATACATTTGAAGAGTCCTTTTGCAGTAATCTGGAATAGTTTCTAAAGCCAGCACTCTACAAAATTTTCCTCATCTCCCTCTCATTTCTGACTACGTTTTTAGCTCATTCCTGGTGGTTTTTTAGCTCTCCCAAACCTCTCCTTACTGAGCCAGCTATACTGTTACAAGCCACTTATTTATTGCTGGTACTACCTTTACGTGCCCATTTAACCACATTGGCCTCAGAAGAGCATTAAACAATAAGAGCTTCAACTCACAGTCTCTCTGCCTATTCCTGAATTTTAAACAAGCTTGATTAACCTGAAACCAGTGATCCTAAACATCCCTACTGAGAGCCCTGAGAGGTCTCTGGTCTGCTCTCTGCCCCTCTTTCACTCATGGATGCCCATCTCTTCTTTAGAATGGAAGGATGAGATGTAAATAGGGAAATATGGACCTATAAGTTCCCACATTTAACACTACTCACCTACAACGGTGTTTCCCCACATAGGGTGAGTTTAACTGGACAGAATACAGATTTGGGAGAAGTATTATTAGCCATCCTTCTAAAACTACCACCTCTCCCTCATGCTGTCTAATACTTAACTTACACATAGGTTAGATGTTTTCATTGTATTTTGTTATGTTTCCTAAAATAGCCCAGTGAGAAAAAGCAATTAAAGGCAACTAAATGCTCATTTAAGCCTGCAATAATGGAGGAATGAGACCATTACCTAATACTGCCATTAGTCCACACAGAGCATCATGGATCATAGAATGTCCTGAGTTGGAAAGGATCCACAAGGCTCATCAGGTTCATCCAGCTCCTGTCCCTGCACAGGACAACCCCAAGAATCCCACCATGTGCCTGAGAGTATTGTCCAAATGTTTCTTGAACTCTAGCCTGCTTACATTGCATTTCACTCTTTCCTCAAATTTCTCATAAATACCCATTACCTCCCATGCTGGTTGGAGCACCAAACCCAGCCATAGGTCACTGCTTGGTCACTTGCCTCACAACTAGACTTAGCTTTCACACTCTGATGCAGAGAAACTGCCAACTCACATGCTGAAGGAAGGCAGGAACAGGAACACTTCTTGCCTTATCCTGAATTCCTTTGCAGAGGAATTTTTGGTTTAAAAGTATCATAGAATCATAGAATGGTTTGGGTTGGAAGGGACCTTAAAGATCACCATGTTCCAATCCCTTGCCATGAGCAGAGACACCTTCCACTGGAAGGTTGCTCCAAGCTCCATCCAACCTGGCCTTGAAAATCTCCAGGGATGAGGCAGCCACAGCTTCTCTGGGCACCCTGTGCCAGTGCCTCACCACCCTCACTGTAAATAATTTTTTGCTAATATCTAATCTAAACATTCTCTGTCAGTTTGAATCCATTCCTCCTTTGTCCTGTCAAGTAACTGGTCTGTTGCAAGGAGCTCAGAGAACTCCTGCAAAATGAGTGGCTGTGGAACAGGTAAGAGAAATCCTAGTGCTCAGTGGACAGAAGTGATACAGATCAGCCCTCTAGACCACCCTGCCAGGTAAAGCAGCACCTGCAGTCCAAGTCTCCCAATGCTCTTCCCTACCACTCTCTGAAACACCACTTCTCCAGTTGCTAATTCTATTGCACTGTTCATTCAACACAACACCTGTGCAAAAGTGCCTTTTCAATGCAAAGTGCATGCTGACAGAAGTCACACAGCACTTCAGTGCTGCAGAACTCTCACAGGCAACCCCATTTCACCCATTTACTCCAGCTCCTGTAGCAAAGAGCACTAGAAAGCTGGGGAAATCAACTGAGTGGTCCAGCCCCAGTAAATCAAGAGCTGATACACCAATGCATTCACAAGAGTTGTCTACCTCTCCAATTAATCTCAGAGCCATTATAGTTTCTAATACATTGAAAATGGATTCTGTATGGATTCAATAGGATTAATTACATGCCTCAAGTGATGCATGATTTTAAATATTCAGCCAATTCATTCTCACATGGACTGAAAGATCTGCTCTGTTAGCTATCAGTCCTATAGAAGGGTGAGGTGTTTCTAAAGAAAATACCATAAAATTGTTAACTGAAATGCTGAACTTCCACCTTTTGGTGTAATTTACCCTATAACTTCCATTCCAGACTAGACAAAAAGTATGTTTGCTTAGCTAATAAAACCATTTAGCCAAGCAACCCCATGCTTAGGGTTCAGACAAACTTCCTCTGGTTCATGTCTCTAAGTAAGCCCTGTTATCTGCAGCAAGTTATCTCTGCACACCAAACACATCTATTAAACAACAGTAGTTCAGTCACTGTTACCTTGATGCTCAACAGTCTGGTACCTGTCCTTGGGAAACTCCAGTGATCAGCAGACACATTGCAAAACTTCAGTCTGCCTTTCAAAGTCTTCACCACTTTGCAAGCTGTCAAAATTCTTGTCATCCTGAAAGCTGCCGATGGGTAACTAAAGTTTAAAGAACAAAAGAGAAAACAAAAATCTGCTCGTATGTATTTCTTCAAGATTTGGTGCTGACAATATACTCTTGTAGATCACAGGGGAAGAGAACAGAGGTGCAGCAGGCACACTGAACTGACTGTACAGCGCTGCCCTCCACCCTCACATTTATTCTGCCATTAAAAGTCTCAGGTTCAGCCCCAC
>VZTT01022499.1:117467-187100 GCA_013400855.1 Buphagus erythrorhynchus
ATTCTATTCTATTCTATTCTATTCTATTCTATTCTATTCCATTCTATTCCATTCTATTCTATTCAGTTTCTGAACAGCACAGGGGCCAGGCTGTTCACAGTGTGGTTTTGAGAGCTTTTTTGAACATGGGGTCTGCACACTGGGTGCTGGGACAGCCTGTGGCTGCTACAAGCATACTTGTACTAAAGGATGTGAAACAGGAAGATCAAATTCCATGGAAAGATGAAATTTTTTTGGAGAGCATGCACTAGCACAGGTTCCAGAGTGCTGTCTGTCCTCAAACAAATAAAAAATAAAATTTTCACAACAAAAAATAAATGGTTGCAAAAGAACAACATCTTTTGGTAATATTTCAATAGTCAGCACATGAAATAAGATTAAATTTTCCACATATTATCCCCTAACTACAGATCTTTGTGACTATAATATTTTGCCTATAACACTACACTCTTCATAAAGAAAAATACTCCTCATTAGCCAGAGATGAAAATGCCTCACTAAGACAAAAGCTGTGGGAGAAGTATGCCCATTTATTATTCTTCAAGAACTAAAAAGAAGAGGCATCTTTTGAAACCCAGGTGATCAAAGTTTTAATTGGCTCAAAGCAACATACACACAGATTTTTTGTGCAGCTGGATACATTCTGCTGTAAAGCAGTTGGGTGACTTAATCAGTGGCAGTAATAGACATGACTTCTGGTTTGAGATTAATCTAAACTGACACCAGTACCACATAAAAATATTTCCTGTGCAGCTCATTATATATTCACCAGGTTGAACAGTCATGAACATTTTAAAAGACAGAGAGAAGAGAGGGCAGTGGGTTTTGACATGACAAGTTTTTTGGATATTTGAATGAGAAACACCTAGAAAAGATCCAAATCCAGATGACTGAAACAGATAGACAGAGATAGGGTAGAAGACAGACTGGGTGTAGAGAAATTTACTGCTCCAACATGGGCTTTAAAGGTGTGCAGAGCTGGGAGAACCAAGCCAACAATATTTCCTGATAACTTCACTGGCGTTTAGGACATAATAATTTTTCCTACAAGAAGATATCTGACAATCATTCTGATTCATTGGAGGAGCTTGAGAGACACAGATTTTGCTTTTTGCAAACAAACAAAAACAAGTAAATACAGGGGACTGGAAAATGTTTTTGTTAGCTCTTCCTCCATTTACTTGGCTCTAGTCTGTAGTGATCCAGAAGCCAAAGCCATGCTTATAAGTGACTGGATTGCAAAAACCTGTATCTTGAATAAGAAAGGTCATCTTAATATACAAACATGTGAGCTCACACATGCAGCTCAGGAGAAACTCACACATGCAGTCCAGCTTTCTTCCAAAGTCACATTTCACATTATGTTAGCTTTAAACTGCCACGAGTGTAACACACAGCATTTGGAAGGCTGTTTGTTATGGCTGTACTGAGCAGGAAATTCCACACTCCATTTTACTCTCTGCCAACATCAGGGAGTGACTTTGGGCCCTGGGATACATGTTTGACCCAGAATCAAACCATGCTGGCAGTTTCAGCACCCTAACTGCTAATTCCTAACTGCCCTCTTCCATCATGTGAGTTGCAGTGAGGCTGCACCATGAAGCTGATGGACCCACATAAAAACTCACCCCTTCCTTCCACCACGAGGCCATTCATGAGCACAGGACATAAGGAATGAGCAGAAAATGGATCCTGCCTTTTGGCAGAGTGGCATTTTGCAGGTGTAAACAGCTGCATAGCTCACTGTGTTCAGTGTGTCAGGGATCTGCTGCACACATACAGACCTAATGTAGAAGCTGTATGTTAAGGATTAAATCCTATGTGGGTAAACCACAGGCAAAAAAATAGTTTCCTTTATCACCTACAGGGCAAGGATGTTCCACTGACTACTGCTTTATATTTGACCCCACTGTCTTCCCTATTTTCATGCATGTTTTATTATCAAAATTGATTAAGTCCACCTCAGACCTTCTGAGGTTAGGAAGGTTATACCTCCAGTATAAGAATCTCCCCCACAATGAAGGAATTTCCCTCTGCCAAAACCAGGAGAAAACATCCAAGATATTTGTCTCACTGCCAACATGCTAAACAAAGGTCACAAACTATTGACACCTTAAGCCCAGAAAATATATAATGTATTCCCTAAAGAAGCCTCAGCTCTGAAAAACCTGTAAACACACAAACAAGCCTTCTGTGGTTTGGCTAGATTTTAAGTATGCTCTTTGCCTAACATAAAGACCAGAAAAGGCAGAATCACTAAGAGATGGAATCAATAAGGGAAAAGAAACCAACCATAGAATGGTGGGAAAAGAGCAGAGACCCATGGTTTTATGAAAATGCAACCACACTGCTAAGCTTGGAACTTGCCAGCCAGTACATGACTTCCAGTTGTAGCACCCCTACAGAAAGAAAGTTTGGACAGGGGCTCTGGAGGAAGGATGTCTATCAGAGAATTCAGGAATGGCAGAAGATTCACTCAGACAAGAACAGTTCAAGTACTGGAGGAGAAAGGTGTGAAATTGCAACTCTGGCTTCCTTACCAAGTCTTGGGTGTTTAGAGAAAGGCTGAGTGCCTTTTGCTTCATATTCAGTTACACTGTTGTACAGAGAGAGGGACTGAGGGAAGGAGAGCAAAATGCTCAGTAAAATGAGGAACATTTTGTTACTATTTACAAGTGGAAAACCCCAGAAATAAAATTCATCACACAGCCCCAATGGACCATAAAAATGAAACTAAATCAGTGGTCTGTGGCTTTGCAAATCCCCAGGGACAAGAAATTCAAAGAATGCTAAGTACCTACATTTTCAGAGGTTTAAAACAAACTGCTTGATCCTAAGAAGAGAAGTGCTCAGAGCAAATGGGGCCCTGCTTAGATGCCCCTGAAGTGGTGCCCCAAAATGGAAGCACGTAAAGCCATTTAGGGAAGCTCTTCTTTAAGCCACCAACTCATGCAAGATTTTTCATTTTCAAGTTTTCTGTAAAAAGCACAAGATAGTTCCAATCTTGCTTGAGAAGCAAGAGACCAGGGCCAATTTGTGAGCATGTTGGGCCAGATTCACATCAGTGCAAGTCCCAAGGAATTGCCTTCAGCTCAGTGGAGCTTCAAGTGGCATAAGTCTCCCCTAGATTGGGACAAGGGTAACAAGCAGCCCATGTGAATTGATTGGACTCTATTTCTTATGGGTGAGATCAGAGAAAAGCTTTTTCCCTCCATATGTCCTTCAGATGCTTTTGGAAATCTCTCCTGCCTTATGTCAGACTGTGTCTGATTTCTGACCAGCCTGTCTTGTCTCCACTAAATTACATTTGAAAAATATTGACTGGAAAAGCAGAATAGTTGAAAGTTCCAGCAAAACTGCAATTCTCTGCCGATCCCGGGAAGAAGACAAATATTCTCCTCCACCTCTACAGCTCACACAAAATCCCTCAAAGTGATTTCTTCCATTTCAAGGCAAGCTCCACTTGCTTCCCAAGGAAATTCTAATGAAGAGTTTTGAAAGCACCTGAAAAATATTGAGATTTTCCATGTATTTCCTAATCAGGTGTTAGTTTATCAAGAGAGATTACTGCAGAACTAGGTAGCAATTTTTGATCAAACCCCATTACCTCAGAGACAAAAAACTTACTTTTTTTGCAGTATGTAGTGGGGGAATAAAGTTCTCTTGTTCACATGCAAATGAACTAACAGCATCCAGACATCCCCCACCACTCAGTCCTCTTGGATTGCTGCAGGAGAGAAAGTTGCTTTGATCCAATCTTAGATCAAATGAAGCATGTCAAGAAAACCCTAAAATGTTTAGAAAATGGCAAATTTTAGAAAATTTCTAATTTCTCATTAGAAAATGAGAATTTCAAAACTAAGGCTAATCTTCACCCATGTATATAGAGAGAAACTGAAAGGAATAAGAACCAAGTACAAGTCTTACCCCTCAGCTCTCCTGAATTCTGGTGTTTAAGCCACAGCCAGAACATGGGTCTTTTCCCACTGAGTTTATTCTATTTTAGAGGAGGTCTGGAGAAAAGGGTATTTTAAATTAACAGGAGAGGTTCTTAGCAGATCTTCAGATTCAGGTGCTGCTTTTGATTCAGTCTTACCAACTCACATGATTGTGCCAGGAATGTTTCAATATAAACTAAGACTTTTTTTTAATTTTTAAGATGTAAACAATTCCAAGTGACAAGGCAAGAACAGTAACTAAAAATGGACTGCTTCTAGCTTCCCACTGCTTGCTTGCTTGCTTGCTTGCAGCTTGTTTTCCACCCAGCTCAGTGCCTTCCTGACATACAAAGTGCTCAGTCCTCTTCAGTCCCAAGTCCTTTCCACCCCTAAGATCTGGCTTTTTGCTCTTTGCTTCCTTCCACATTTTCTCTGCATGAGTAACAGTCTCCCTTGAGCACACTTCACAGGACAGAAGCCACCCTCCAGTCCCCACAAGTTCAGTCTGTGACTGCCCCTTATCTAGAAATAGCAAGAATCCTACAAAACCTTAACTATTTCCTGCAGAAGGCAATAATCCATATGAAAACCAGTATGAAATCTGTTTTTAACAGCACAATTTAAACCTTATTCCTAAGTCCCAACCTTGCAGTCCATATTTGCAGGGGAAAGGAGAACACACAAACATGAGCCCTGAGCCAATGTAAATTTATCAAAAACACAAGGTGCTTTGAACAAGGACATGCAAACTTCATGTTGGTGAGGGCCTGAGAAACAAAATTCCAAAATTCAGGCTGTCCTCCTCATGATCTTTGGCTGACAAAGGTCCAGTCTGAAGGAAACATGGATGCATTCAGTTAGGGATTGTAAACACAGTACCTATAACTCAAAACAATTTCCTAAATCTGACTGAGCATCACTTTTTGTTTGGGAGTCCAAACAAAAAGAAAAGTATAAAGAAATGTTTTAAACTGAGTTTCTCATGATCTGATTTTATTAAGTACTGCAAGTAGTTATTTTCACTACCACAGAACACTTTTTTTTAGAGAGATACTATTTTTCCTCTTTTAAATTAAAAAGTATTTCCTTCTGTTTGTTTCTTTTTTAAACACAAACCTAAAAGCAAATTTCAGTTTGCACAATAAGTGAAGAGTTTCATTTTGATATTTTAATTGAAATGTCAAAAAGCATCAGAATCAAACTGAGATGCCCACGTCATTTTCCTTCAAAAACATTAGTTCAGTCTAGCTGACAGCTAAGAGCAATTCAGTTCTGTGAGGTAAATAGTTTGCTCTGGAAACAGACCCTCATACCCTATTCACAGTTTCATAAAATGAAAGAAATATGCCTCAAAACAACCAAAGTATCCAGGGATGGTAGCAAATCCCACAGGAATTCAGGATACAAAAGTGTTTGCAATCACTTAACAGCCCCTGTGACAGTTTCAATTAACATCCCGTGTGATAGTTTTAAAAGCTAATAATGGATTTTCATTTGGTAAGGGAAAATAATATAACAACATCATTGAAAATCTCAAACCAATGCCATGTGAAAGAGCTTTCTAAAAAATAGCAAATTCCTTGGTAATTTTGAATTGCCTAACTTGGCACCTCCCTTCTTTTCCAAATTTTGTCTTTAAGCAAAAATCAAGACAGCCTTTTGATGAGTAAAGGAATTTTATAAAATTCTTGACAATAACTATTCCCATATTAGAGAAAATCTATTTTCAAGGAGATTACACTTCTTATTAAGGCTTGAACAGCCCAGACTCCTCTGTCTGGGATACAGAGCCCATGCTTCACCCAAACTTGACAAAGATAAGGCTCTTATCTTCAGCAGGAGAAAAAGAATCAACATCTTGAAAATGGGTCAAATTTCATTGCTGCTGAGATTAACAGCTCCTCTTAGATCAGCTGACTTGGAAGAAACAGAGAAAATCCTTGCAGTGTCTGGAAAAGACTGACATTACTCCAACAGGTCCATTTCAAAGTCCTTAGTCAGAAAAAAGCCAGGGCTGGCAGCAGAGGCTGCAGGAGGGTGATAAGGATAACCCAAACTGCAGTTTGCTCCCAAAGCCACAACGAGCACCCCCCCTCGGACACAGCTCCTATTTCCATGGTGATGCAACCAAGGCAGACTGGCCCCAGGAATCTCAGAGATCCCTGCAAGGTGTCTGCAGTGTTTGACTTCAGGCTGGAGCAGAGCTTCATTTACTGAAAGATATTTGGAGGGAGGAATATTCCTCATTCCCTGACATTTTCTAAAAAGACGTTTTTATAAAATAGGGGCCAGGATTGGCAGTAATCCTTTTTCCTCTATGATTCCAGAGGCTTATACATTTCACTGGCTTGTTACTGTGGATCATTAAAAAGGCCAAACTGGCTTTATGAAAAGGCCTACACAAATCCAGTCTCCCCCATGCTACACATTCTTTACAGAGCCTAGAAAGAATGTGATCTTACAATGCAAGATTAGCTGCATTTGCTCAAGATTCCTGTCACACTTGCTTCCTTCCATAGCAGCCCTGTCATGGGTGAATATGTGATAGGTTATCATACCCCAGTGTGTTTGGTGTATCAAAGAAAAACAAAATTGACTTGTCATTGATTATATTATAAATGGATAGGCTTTTATCTAGGATGAAGGCTACAACATACACTGTCCCCAAGCTGCTAATTTATGCATATAGCTATTTATGTGCATTTGCACAGGCACATACAGTGTTCATTGGGCAGTTTTATCTTTTTTCTTTGACTTGATCATCATCCTTTCCCCAGATATATATAATTTCACTAAAACCAAAAATTCTTTGACTGAATCATTTTCATGGTCATTTTGACCTGGAACAGACCACCTGGTCCAGCCTTCTTGGTGGGCATGTACAGAAGATCTTGGCCAGACCCATCACACACAACCCTGTGATCTGTGATCTTAGGTCTATGACCAGGGCAACCCAGAAGGGAAATAAGGAAATGAGTAGAGAGAGAAAGCATGCACCAGAAGAGATAAGCACTACAACAGAAATGTGTGTTATAGACATTTATATTTCCTAGAACAAAAGGTACTCACAGCCAGGCATTCTGAAGTGTGATTCACAGAACTGCTACTGGTAGGACAGCTACCTGTTGCCTGGACTACAACAAAACCCAGATAAAAATGGGCTTCTTGCTCCCAGCATATCAGTGGGTCAGGCCTAAAGCTGCCCTCATTTTAAGGTAAAAAAGCAGCTCTGCTGAAATGGTGTAACACATGATCAGCCTTAATGATTAGCTTATGGGCTTGTACCCCAAGTATCTGGGTAAAGTGTCCTCTCCCAGCCTTATCTAAGCAAGAAATACTCTCTGAATAATATGCCCTAAGATCTCTGACCACAACAGATACCATACCTAGTGACAGGACAGGCTCAAAGCTGCATCTGGGGAGATTCAGACTTGACATTAAGGAAGCCTTTCTTTACTGAGAGGGTGGTCAAACACTGGAACAGGCTTCCCAGAGGTGGTTGATGCCCCAAGCCTGTCAGGGTTTAAAAGGCACTTGGACAATGCCCCTAATGTCACACTATATCAACTTTTGGCCAGCCCTGCAGTGGTCAGACAGTTGGACTGGATGATCCTTGTAGGTCCCTTCCAACTGAAGTATGCTATATGAGAAGAAACAAAGTTTTCTACAGAAAGCTTCTTCCCTAATTTCCTGATAATAAAAGTGAATTAATCATCCCTCCAGTATAAATACCCTTTGGAAAGGATATATACAACATATATTTCCAGTCCAGTTTCTTACCCTTTAGCACCTGTGTAGTGCTAGCTGTCTCTGGTTTTGGTGGGAGGGTTAACATTTCATAGGAGTTACTTAATGTGACCTTGGCCTCTCACCTTATATACAGCATCTGTGATCAACCAGCGTTTTCTTGTTGCTTCATGCCTGGTACTCCAGATTGGAAAGATTTGCAAAATTTGTTTGTCTTGATCTTTTCCTCACTCCTACTTTTTTTTTCCTTCCTGTGCATACCCTGGGGAGAAAAGATAAAGATAAAAAGCTTTGACTGTTGCCCACAGAACTATGTACTGAAGCATTTTCTTTAACTTACACATAGATACACATTAGGCAGATACATACATGAGGATGCAGATCTCTCTTCAAACAACACAGCAAAGTCTTGCTGTATGGATCTGTACTGTCATTTGAGAAGGGATGTGATTTTGGCTGATTAAAAACATTTTTAGGGCTGGAGAGCAATGAGGTTTGAAGAAGTAATTGATGCTGTCAGGTAAGCATTCAGGACTTCAACCCCAGAACTCCAGCATGGTCTATCCAGATAGCATTGCTGTAATTGCAAGGGAGCTTTATGAGCTAGTCAGTCATAAGACTGTATCATGCTCCATGGGGATGACAGACACTAAAGTTTTATACCTGAATACACAGAATCCAGGATGGGTCAGGCTGAAAGGGACCACACTGGCTCATCTGGTCCAACCTTCCTGCTCAAGCAGGGTCAATCCAGAGCACATGGCACAGGATTGTGTCCAGATGGTCTGGAATATCCCCAATGAGGGAGACTCCACACCCTGTCTGGTCTCTGTTTGAAAAGTTCTTCCTCCTGTCCAGGTGAAACTTCCTGAACATCAGTCCCTGCCCATTCCTTGTGTGCCATTGCTCAGCCTCACAGAGCAGAGCCTGCTCCCTGCTCTGAGCCCTCCCTGCAGACAGGGACAGACAGGGATGAGGGCCCCTCTCATCAGTGTCTCCTCTTGAGGGTGAATACACCCAGTTCACTCAGCCTTTCCTTGTCCAGGAGATGCTCCAGGCCTTTCTTCATCTCTGCAGCCTCCACTGGACCTGCTCCAGGAGTTCCCTGTCTCTCTTGTACCAAGAAGCTGAGAACTGGACGCTCCAGATGTGCCTCACCAGAGCTGAGTAGAAGGGCAGGATCACCTCTCTCAACCTGCTGGCAATGCTCTTCCTAATGCATCCCAGGATTCCTGAGGCCTTCCTGCCCACAGGGGTACACTGCTGTCCCATGGAGAGCTTGATGTTCACCAGGAAGCTCAGGTCCTTCTCTGCAGAGCTGCTTTCCAGCCTGCAGAAGGGCATGGGGTTAATACATACTGCTGTACTTCAACAAACACAGTATTTTCCTTAACAAAATCCCTAGGAACAGTCTCCTCCCCACAATGACCAGCTGGCTCAAAGAGAATCTGTGCTTTTGAGCAAGGGCTCTCATTGCACATCTTAAAACAGGGCCCAAAGCACTGGCTGACATGTGAGTGGGACCAGTGCTGAGGCTTTAGATGCAGTTAGGCTGTCCTTCCCCTGAAGATACCTTGCACTGTCACCCATTTCACTCTGACACCTAAAAATGTTCAGCAAGATTTAAATCAACCAACCCATGGGATCATGGAATCTCTCTACATCCCAAGGCAGCACGTCCTAATTCTTCATTCGTTTGAAGAAGACAGGATCTCAAATACTGAACAGTTTTGTCTCTTTCAGCTTCAGGAAAGACAAGGCAGGTGATCACTGAGGAAAACTAGGGAGCTCCAGTTCACACTGAAAAGGCCAAGGGAACACAAGATGCTTTTCCTTCTTCCTCTAAGCATGCAGACCTCTGCCTCAAAGAGCACAGGAACTAACCACAGAGCTGAAGACACCAAAAAGGCCTGTATGGGCTGAGCTGTGCTCTGAACTTCTTTGATCAAGTTCCTTGCACTGCCAGAGTCAGGAGTGTCAACATGGTACAGTACTATCAAGAAAAAAAAAAACCCAAAACAAGGACATCTGTGGATTTGACTTACCCTCACAATAGTCAATGCTAGGGCCTGAATATATCAAATATATGTGGGAGAGTTTTAAGCCTACTTCAACTAAGAGCCATAAACACAGGGTTTAGTTTTCAGATAGTTTGCTTTAGAACAGATGTGGTTATAATTATATAACATATATGGTTATAAATATAGCAATACAATTATTTCTATTTTAGTAAAATGAGAAATCAAATTGTAAAGCAGAGTAGTCCAACGATAGCCTGTTCACTTTCCTGTACTGATTAAAGTAATTAAAATACTCACTTTTCTGTCTTTATCCACTGCCATAAATAAACAAAAATAAATTCATTTATTTCTACTTCCTATGGATTCCATCACACCACAATCCATTGTAACCAAAGCAACCATAAACTACTGCATCCAGACCAGTGGGTATGACAAAAAACCTAACAAAAATCCACAAGAGCTAAGTGCTGCTGGGAAGTTTTCCTTTCCTTACTCTGACCACAGAGATCTCAGCAACACCATGTGCTTCAGAGACCACAGCAAAGACGAGGAGTTGATTTATATAGGCCATATATAGGTGAAGAAGAGCTTCAGTTTGTGATTTCTGACTTGAGGGAGGAAATATGGCTTGAAAAATGCAAAATACTGGTATAGTGGAAAGCAAATATTGGCTGGTAAGAAGGGTGGGTGGAAACATTGTAGGGATACAGACCCCAAGAATGTTTTACCCACGTATTACCTCTTTCCTCTTCCAGCCAGACTGTCAGTCAGTCACACACTCCTGCAATCACATTTAACAATAACATTTCCAGAGAGCTGAATTGTCTTTCTCCTTCTCTTCTACCCCTAACAATCCCCTGCAGCTGTGGCACACTCAAGAGTGTGCTTTGAAGAGTTTAGATGCTCATTTTGGGCAGCTTGGGTCTGATTTCCAGCATCAACAGCAGAAGAAATTGGTCTCAAGCCATGATGTTTAAAAAGACTGAAAAAGACTCAAGCTTTTTATTCTGTTGATTCCTGTGAAGCTTAAAAGCCATACAGATTTCTGTCTTTTCCCTAGTCCTCCTCCTTTCCTGACCATTACCACATTACTTTACCCTGGCCAATACAGGTTTTTTCATCAGACTCTGACCCTAATACCTGTGCAATCCAGCAGGTAGAACAGCAGTGTTGACACATTGTGAATGTTTCCAGTTTTCTGTTTACCACCATCCTCTCATTATCAGCTTCCTGCAACAGATGGACTGTAATTTTACAGGCACAAGAAGAGTCAGGAACTGGGTGAGAGAGGCAGGAAAGGCTGCTGCTTTAGCAGCAAGAACCCAGGGTGAAAAATAAAGGCAGAATGTTGTGGAAGAAATATGAAGACCCCTGTTTAAGCATTAGCCCAGTATCAGCCATGAGCATAGCTTCAGCTGGGGCAATTCAGACTGCCTTCTCTTGCCAGTTCTGCCTTTTTTCCCAGGGAAATGGGTTCCAAGAAATGCAGCTAAAGACATAAATAAATCTGTTTCAAGCTCTGATGTTCCTTTTGTTGGGACAGCACCCATTTTGATAGCATCAGCCACAGTCCTCTCTAGTAAAGGGCCTTAACAACATTTCTATCCATACTGCCAGTCAGCTAACATATAGCCTTTCCAAATTTGCAAAGGATCATGGGGGAAACTGAGATTAAATTTTATCTTTTCATTGCTTGCATGCCCCAGGAAAAGTCACAATGCACCCCTTTTAGGTTTCTCCAAAGGTCAAATAAACAATAACTAAAAATCAACCAAGCAAAATAAGGAATGATGAACTCTTTATGTTTTGACAGTCACCAGCTTCCAAGCTCACCACACTGAAAATGCTATTGTGTTGTGCATTCCCTTATTCCCCCTTCCATGTACCTATAATAATGCATGTGGAATGTAGGAAGCTATGAGGCTGAGAAAGTAGTGAAGAAACTGCCCCTTTGCTTTGAGCAACATTATGAGTTGGAAAAATATTTCCTATTCCTAATGGCTAAGCTTTAAAAAGCCCTTCTGAAACCAAAACCAGGGCAAAATACCTCAAATGCAAGAAGAGCAGGAAGCTCTCTGACACACAGCAAGCTCTGTTCTGTGTTCCAGGCAGCAGCCCATCATGAGATGTCACTTCTCAGAGAAGAAAGAGTGGTGCTGTGTCCTGGCAGGGCCAGCATGGCTTGTGGCTGAGGGACAGGCAGCTATGCTGGCCCTGTGCCAGTTGGGATGAGCCCTCCTTTCAAAAGCCTCGGCACAGCAGCTCACTTTTTTAAGAGAAAAATTAATTCTGTGGGGTTAGGAAAACATCTGAGGTATGATATAATATTCTCAGGTGCATATCCAGGGCTGCCTTTCTGCAGTGTTTTAGTCAGGGCCAGTTCATTTGATGGGGTCAGTGAAGTCTGGTCTCAGCAGAGCTCTGAGGGTCATCTGGGAAAAGCCCTGCTGATCCATTTTCTTTTTGTGCTGTGCCTAAACCTCAGGGAAGCACACAGCAGCACCAAACCCAGCACCACAGCTGAAGGACCTTCACACCTGCCTGTTTGGATACCCACGAGCTCCAAAGGTTCTTTACCACCACTTCCAGCTTTCTTGTGTTAGTAACTATTAACACTCCAGTCCCTGCTCAGTCATAAAAATGTCAACATAATTAAACCTGTGTCAGAAAGGGCAGTCTCATCCATCCTCTGCATTCAAGCTAACTCCAAATACAGCTTCACTCCAAGAAGCAACCAATTGCATTTGGGGCATTGCAAACACCCAAAGTCTTTGCAAAGAGCTTTTCTGAACATCTGAACTGTGAGTGCTCAGCATAACTTTACAGCCTCTGGAGTGTTCCACAAGAGACAGGAGTCTATAAGAAATCAGACTGATTACATGGCATCACACATTTATGGGGGCAGGATTTAAAGTAGTTTATTTAGATGTCACAGGGCATCTGTGCACTGACACTGCTAATTACAGCTATTAGTGTGTTAGATGATGCTAATGAATGCATACCTGTGTCTTGTGGGTGACTCACTGACTACCTGCAGGAGGGGAGAGTGGTTGCAAGGGGATCTGTAAGCTACAGGAAGACTTCTAGAATACTAGTTGCAAGGAAACATTTTGGGCTGAAATTGAGCCACAGATTTTATCACAGCAAATCTCTGAGAAGCTGGAGACTGGATTAACTGCTGTGACTGGCTTTGCATCAGAATGTGAATCTCTCCTTCCTCATCAGCTGCCTTCCCTTTGGGATCTAAAGGCTGAAAATGCTGGTTAGGACACCAAGCCTGACAGAGCTGAACAAGTGTTTGGACCATACCCTCAGGCACATGGTGTGGCTCTTGGGGAGTGGGACTCTTATGATCCTTGTGGGTCTCTTCCAACTCAGCTTATTCTGTGGTTCTGTAATTTCCCTGAAGGAGATGAGAAGCTCTGAATAAGTTCCTCCTCAGAGCCATCAACCAATTCCCTCTCCAGTGATGGGAAGGGCCACAGAAACAAAAACAGACAAAGCCTAACAGGAGCAAGGGACAGGAGCCAAGGTGAGAAAACTCGATGGAAAATCCAGGATGAGTGATCAGAGAATTGCTGTTACAGGATCTCTGAGAAACAGCAGATACCTACCAGGATGGCAAACCTAGGACCTAATGACACATATTTACTGACCAAGACAAATCTAGACAAAACTATTACCATAAAGGTGCATGTGGATAATAAATATCAAGATACACAGGTGCCAAATCCCTGCTGGATCAGGACAGACTTTGCAAAGCTGCCTGGGCGTCCCTATTGTTGATAGTATAGACACTTGGGATTGAAGGTCCTTTAAAAATATGACACTCAATAGTTTTCCACAAAAAAGAATTGTACATCTGAGCAGTAGTATGTTCCATTTTAAAGAAGGGATAAAATGAACCAAATGAAAAATAAGGTCCTTTCAGTGCCTCTCAGATTTCTCAGAGCACTGTAAAGCCTAACTGCATTGCTCAGTGTCACAGAGACCCTGGTCACTGCCACCCCAAACTGTTCACACAGCTAAGCAAACAAGTCAACAGTCATATTTACCACAGCTCGTCCTGTACATATGCAAAGGTGAATGGAGGTTCAGACAGATGTCACAGAGTCAGAGTGAGCAATCAGTCATATCCACACATTGGCAATCACATCCAACCCTCTCACTGAACTTTAAAGACAGATTTCAGGATGAAAGTGCACTACACAGAACTGCTTTAGTCATTATAGCAAAGAAAAAGAAATCTGACTTGATGTCTGTCCTATCCAGGGATCAAATTCTGTCAAAGTCTCAACAATCCCTACTGTCTTCCAAATTACCTCATCACCAAAACAAAGTTCTTTATCCAGTTTTTAGCAGTTTCCTGACTGGTTTTCTTTGCTCCTGACCATATGTAGCCCTTACTGATCACCTCTTCTCAATTAGCTCTCCAACTTCTCTCTTTCATTTGCAAAAATAGGATGGATTCCCCCTGCTTTGGGGGATATCTATATATTATGGTCCACGAGGAGGAGAAAATGATAAAATATCATAGAGGATTGCGACGTGGAGAACCACTGCTCTGTACTCCTTACACAGCAACTAGCCCCTGCCATCCCACACTGAGCCGGGCATGGATGCTGTGTGTGCCAGGCTGAGGGCACAGGCACTGACGGCTCCTGCGGGTCCTTCCTTGTGGGACAGAGGCATCTAGTGGCTGAGCGCTGAAAGATCAGGTAAAGCCACCAACTCCAGCCAAGGATGTGTCTGTATTTTAAGCGGGATGCTGCTGCTGCTGCCGACATGCAGACAGGTTGCTACAAAGCTGTTCGGCTGTTAACTGCTCTGCCCAGGTTCACGTGCCATAAAGCAAAATATAAACACACGGCAGCGGGCACAGCAGCCCAGGGAAAAGCCTCCCAGAGCCCAGGCTGTGCTGGATGCTCAGGCAGCGTGCTAGGGAGCACACACACCAGCTGTCCCCAGCACTGCCACCAAACTCTCAGAAGTGGGAGGCTCTCAGCACCTACCGTGCACAGCCCCAGCTGTGTCTTTGTACTTGACACCTGCCACAGCATAACTCCGTGAATAATCCTCACCTCTGAAAGCTGCTGCAGTTGATGTCCCCTAGCTTTGAGAGCCCGTGGGTCACACTCCGCTGGTCATGCTCATGACACTGTTCAACACTTTGCAGACATCCACTGCAGCCCTTTTCAGATACCTCTTTTCCAGCTTTAGTCCTTGCACCTAAGTCATTCCACACAGCTGATGATCTCTTTTCCAGCCTTATTAATCCTGTGACTTGTACCTCCTGCTTCTAGTTCTGCTATCTTGTTTGAGATGAGATCAGGACATAAAACAGTATGTGACATGCAGGTGAGCCACGGAAACATAAAACAGCATTCCTAGTTTTGTGCTCTTTTCCCTTCCTACTTTATTTTTTTTTTCTTTTGCCTTGTGAGCAGTGTTTTCACAGAAGTACCTACTACAGCTCTGAGATCTGAGTGGGAACCACTAGCTCAAAGCCGCCTACTGTGTTTGTGCATGGAGTCAGAATTCTGTGTACTGAATGCTTGGCTTAACAACCTGGCCACAATAAATGCAGGCAAGATATAGGTGAGCTCTGCTCCCCAGAAATACTATCAATAGAATCAACTAGAACAGGTCTAATTCTGTGACCAATACTTAGCCTTTGATGTCTTCATACAAGCTGCTAAAAGAAAAACAATCAATGCCGCGCATAAAACGGGAAAAATACAATAAAGATGCTTTCCCCTTCTCCTGAATATCCCTCTAAAAGGAGAAAAAAATACACTCATAATGCTGAGCTATAACACTTGCCTCACCTTCCAAAGCCAAGCCTACTTAGCTTCAGAACAGCATTAAGACAATTTCTTGATGTAGGTTTGTGTTTTTACTAAGATTGAATATGGGGAGCTGTGGCTTTAATATTAAAGAATGGCAAAGTTTTTAGAGTTATCTCTAGTTTATACATAGCACCATGGCAGAAACAACATCTGATATTCAAAACTGTTATTTAAAATTAAGAAAAGGGCATCTTTGGTTTTGATCTTTTATATGTCTTAGGACACTCTGGACATCAATCTTAAGTATATAGTATCTTTAGCTATGCTGCTGCTGAATAAATAATGTGTAAGAGAGGCTAATGAATACAGCTGGGAAGCTTCTTGCTTTTACTCTGTGCTGTCTGAAACAGGAACACAAAGAAGCCAACACCAAAAAGAAACAAACCAAAGCAGAGATGGGGAGATAACTGCCACAACTTGGGTTAAATCTCTTAAATGTCCACAAAAATCTTGTATTGCAGTAGTTCTGTCATGTAGCAGTTCTGCTGAGACATTCCTTGGGCAAATTTTCAGCAGATGAAACCCCCCCCATCACCCAAGTACTTTGCCAGTACATTTTTCCAGGACGTCCTCACACACCTTGAGGATGACCGTGCTCTGTGGAGCAGTTCCACACAGCCTCTCAAATTCCTTTTTCTAGCTGACAAGGCTATGAAGGACACTCTACCCTTGCTCACTGCACTCCCTCACATATAGCATGCAGCTGCAAAGGAGAACAAGCAACCCTCACATTTCCTGTTACAGGGTTACCATGCCAAGCCCATCTGGTTCCCAGCATGGAGGCTGCTGTGTGAGGTCGGTCTGACCCTGAGAGGAGGCTGTGGAGGGGGGGCAGATGGCACGCTGCCATTTTGGAAAGGCCACTCACAAGCCCACATCTACACTGCCCACAACAGGCACCTGCTGCAAGGAGACTGGCTGCAGGTGAGTTTACAGAATTGATGGGTGCCTACAGGCAGTGAAGGACGGTCTCCAGCAGGAGACTGCTCCTCCCAGGAAGGAGATGTTTCAGTATGCCTGCAGGCAGGATGCCATGTAGTATGCAGGCAGCTGTAACATCTGTCAGAGATTTTGGTTTCATATCCTCACTGGAATGAGGAGGGTGTCTGCTGAGGTTTTCTTCAAGGAGGACTGTGAAACATCCATTTCATTCACATAATCCACAGATATGCTACTAGTGCAGTTGGGACCACCAACAGCCAGGATTCTTATGTTGCTAATATTTAGTAAGGATTTGTCTTTTAGACAATGTTGTGAAGCAGAAAATATTACACTCTTTAGATTTCTCATAGGTAGAAAGATTTGGGGACATTTATTCAACCACTGATTGCAAGTCACTTCAGAGAAAGATATTTCTGGGGCTAACTGTGATGGAACTACCAGGAAGGCTACTAGAGATTGCTTTCTCACCATTTCTTCTGTGCTCTCATAGCTGCATCCACACAAAATTCCTCTCTAGATGTGTTCTGAACAGATCTGCTTTAATAGCTTTAATTTTTTTTTTCCAGAGAATGCTGTATGACCCTTTTCAGACAAAGCACACAAACAGGCCCACCACTCCCAAACAGCCCAAAGTGACTGGGATTGCAAGAACAAAGGAGCAGCTTTCCTCTCGAGCTCACTTCCTTCATTCATTCCCTATTCTGCATGGGCAGGTTACCAAGGATGAATAAGGAGTCTCTTACTTGGGCTCTGAGTGACAGCAGCAGCCTGGATTTCTGGGTTCATCCTGGGCAGCAAGAGGTGCATCAAAGCAGAAGTGACCATGACCAATTAGAAAATAATATGCTGAAACATAACTCCTTGGCAGGGTGGTGAAGAGAACAGGCAGGATAATTTGAGAGAGCCATCCTTGTTTTTAAATGATGAGGGAAAAAAACTAAAGTGAGGAATCAAAGAAAGACTCTGAAGCTGAAATGCTGTGCTTTATGCTGGAAGTTAATACTGAACTGTGCCTGAGGGAAGGAGGGCAGTGAATACTGCTTTGACCTGCAGATGGAAAGGAAAACCATAATATAGGGCTGTGAATTTGGCCTTAAGCAGAAAACTCCACATTTTTTGCTGATGCTAGAGCTGCCTCCCTGAATACTAAAACTGCAGTCCATCTCCCTGCCCTGAACGCAAGGCAATGTTTACATGATTGAAATTCACAAAACAAGCAACAGCTGAGTGAAAAAAGAACTGAAAGCAAACATAATTGTGATTCCCTCTTTTATATTTGTTTCTCACTATATCGTGAAATAATTTACTTTTTTCCTTGAGGTCTAATTTTATTGATTTTAATAAAGAATGGACATATGGACAGAAAACCAGAATCCCTTATATAATACAACTGTCACAGGCATGAATGCAGCAGCCTAATGTATTCTCAGGGTGTTTGCAGTCACCAATATATAAATTCTTAGAGCAGCAGTTTCTCCTGAACCACACAAGGGGCAGTGCCACTGCACTTAGACCTTGACAAGCCACCAAGAGCTTCAAGCTCAGCCCATCCCTTTGCACTTCCCAAAAGACACAGATGCAAGCCTGCAGTGCTAGAAGTGCTGGGGACCCCCAAAGCTGCACATGTCACACCTCAAGCAGGGACATCACAGCTCATCTCAGGTCCATAGGGTCACTGTGCCACTGGGCACAGTGTTACACCAAGCAGCAAGGCCTGCATTGAGGAATACAGCACACAAGGACATGTTAGCCCAGTGAATGCTACCTGGTAGCACAAAGTACATTGTACATGGGCAGCTGCACAGGGACACACTGCCCATGACAACAGCAAGGAGACCCCCAGCAGCACAGCAGCACAGTTATATTGCACTTGGGAGGAAAAGCAGGCCTATGCATCACAGGGACCTAACCTCTTCATGAGGAAGATGTAGCTCAGCCAGCACAGGTGAGATGCAGCAGCTCAGCAAGGCACAGCAAGGAAGAGCCCCTGTCCCCCACCGAGGCTGGGTCCCACCCCAAGTGAGGAAATACTGCTGGGGAGGAGCAGGACTCAGCACATTGTCCTGACCCTGTGTCAGCACCTGCAGCAGCTGAATGCCAAAGCCACAGGATTCACTCCAGGCTGGTGCAAGGATCCCCTAATCCCACAGGGCCTCCAAGCTCCATGCAGCCAACTGAACCAAACCCCACAGGGACCCCCACACGGGGCTCCTAAACACCACAAGGCCACCTGTAAGGAGCCCAAAAATCTCACAGGGCTCCCCAAGCCTGACAGAGACACCTACCCTCAGCCCCACAGTGTCCCTAAGCCCCACAAGACCATCTGCAAGGGACCTTATATTCCAAAGGGCTCCCTAAAGCACACAGACCCACCAGCAACAGGCCCCTAAACCCCACAGGGCCAGCTGCAATCAGCCCCTGATGATCAGCTGCATTGTTATAAGTATGTATTATATTATTGTATTTTCTCAAATATTAAAATGAATGCTATATGTATAGCATATACAAAACTTTGCTGAATGAATATAGTTTCTTCTAGATCTGTATTAACAAAACTTAGAAATAGTAGTGTGAAAAATATATTTTTTCTTGGACTATAATGTAGTGATGTAAAAAGCTTTTGTTCATGTAACTAACTCAGAGAATGGTAAAAAAATAATCCTATCTGCATGAAGACAGGGGTGATGAACAGCAGAACTCCAAGAAAAGGATTTATTGATCTCTGTTATCAGGGAGTGCACCGACAAGAAGGAGCCACAAGGAAAAAAAATTAAAATGTTGATTTACAGCTGGGGGAGTGATTTTGAATTATGCATGAAGGTCTATGAATATGCAACAGGTTAATGCGTTCAACGAACTGTTCTCTAAGTTAAAAGTGTGCTCCTGGCAGAATACCAAGCACCCAGCCATTACAACCTTTTGTTTTATTGTCTCTTATTGTCTTTTATTAAACTTTTTAAAATCTGCCAAGAAACTGAACCTCGTTTTTCACATACATGAAACTCTGCATGATCAGCTGCAAGGGATCTTAACACCACAGGGTTCTCTAAAGCACACAGAACCTGCTGCCACAGGGCCTAAACCCCATAGGACCAGCTGCCATCAGCCCCTTGATGATCAGCTACATGAAACCCTCCATGATCAGCTGTAAGGGACTGCAGCACCACAGGGCTCTCTAAAGCACACAGAACCTGCTGCCACAGGCCCTAAACCCCACAGGGCCAGCTGCCATCGGCCTCTTGATGATCAGCTACATCAAACCCTCCATGATCAAGTGCAAAGGGACCTTAACACCACAGGGCTCTCTAAAGCACACACAGCACCAGGCCCCGGCCGCACAGGACCGGCCGGAGCACAGCGCTCTCTAAAGCACACACAGCACCAGGCCCCGGCCGCACAGGACCGGCCGGAGCACAGCGCTCTCTAAAGCACACACAGCACCAGGCCCCGGCCGCACAGGACCGGCCGGAGCACAGCGCTCTCTAAAGCACACACAGCACCAGGCCCCGGCCGCACAGGACCGGCCGGAGCACAGCGCTCTCTAAAGCACACACAGCACCAGGCCCCGGCCGCACAGGACCGGCCGGAGCACAGCGCTCTCTAAAGCACACACAGCACCAGGCCCCGGCCGCACAGGACCGGCCGGAGCACAGCGCTCTCTAAAGCACACAGAACAGCAGGCCCTGGCCCCCCAGGATCGGCCGGAGCCCCCCGCTTCCCTCCCTCAGCGCCGGCTGCAGCACGGCGGGCCCCGAGCCCGCCCTCGGCGCGGGAAGGGGCGAGCGGCGGCCCCGGCGCCTTCCGGGGCGGAGCTGGGCTGGGCCGCGGCCGAGCGGAGCCGAGCCGAGCCGAGCGGAGCCGAGCCGAGTCATGGCTTTATGGCGCAGCGGGCCCTCCCGAACCCCTACGCGGACTATGACAAGTCCTTGGCCACCGGCTACTTCGACGCGGCCGGGCGGGTGAGCGGGGCTGGGGTGAGGCGGCTGTGGGGATCTCCGCTGTGTAGAGCGGAGTAACCTGTGTGGTTACAGCGATGCCCGCTCGCCTGCTGGCGGTGCCTTCACGTTCGGTGGGTTTTCTCTCCACAGCTGACCCCTGAGTTCACGCAGCGGCTGAATAACAAAATCAGGGAGCTGCTGCAGCAGATGGAGAGGGGCCTCAAGTCCGCTGACCCGCATGACTGCACCGCCTACACTGGCTGGACAGGTATGGCCGGGTCCCATGGAGCAGGAGCTATCCTTGTGGATCAGGTCCTGGCAGGCCGTGAGGGTTTGATCATTGCAGTGGTCACAGTAGATCCACGTAAAGAATGGCGCTTCTTCTGCGTGTTTTAATCTCTTAGAACAAGGGGATGTCTTTCTCTGGACTCCCCATTTTTGAAGCAGGTTTCTTGCTACAGAGAGAAGACCGAAGTGTCACAGAGCAGGATTGGGTCTAGTCTTGGTTAATAGTGCTGAACTTATACAGCAGAGAAAGCCAGCTTGAGAGTGGACATGGGAGCCTTCAAAGGGACAGGCTCCAAATCCATGGAGCCACGGTAGGGATGATGACAACAAAACTGGTGCTCCATGCAGGGCTCCATGAAGTGGGCAGGTGTACATGGTAGGTCATTTACCTGCAAGGAGTCCTGCATCTGGCAGCAGTGAGCTTAATGGCCTGAGATAATGTCTATCTTTTCTGTTCGGGCTGAATTTTATCTGATGACCTTGTCTGATTGGCAGATTGCTCCATTCCTGTTCCCCAGGTAGTGCCACTCTACTTAGTGAGCGCTAGTTTTGTTCCAGTGCCTGTCAGGAGGAGCAGGAATACTAATGTGAGTATAACAAAGTGTGGAAGCCTTCCTCATACTAACTTGCGTGCAAAGCTTCCAGGAGCTTGTTTTGCTCCTATTCTGCATTTTCGGCCTGGTTTTCCTTCTTTGGGAGTGTGCCCCACCCTTGTCTCCCTGTTTCTGCCCACTGGTGCCAGGGAGGACACGCCTTTCTCTGTGACCCATCTTTAGCTGCTGCTGTGTGCTTTGTCAATTCTCCTGCCTTCTGTGCTGTGCCAGGCCCTATGGAGAGACCCTAGGGTAGTTGAAATTAATCTTATGCTTGCTGCAAGATTCTTTTGATTTTGCTTCTTTTCTTTTGGCAGTATTCTGCAATCTTAAATGGCAACTTTCTACGGTACAATCTGGGTGTGGCTGGCTTGTGTGTGGGTGCTGTGGAACTTAATGCCAACAGTTAGCTTGAGAGAGTGGTGTTCACTGTGTTGGTGGTAAACTAACGTTGCAGTTTGATGACAGCAGTGCTAGAAATGCCTGCTTCAAAATTTTAGTAAGGGAGACAGGCACTGAGAGCACTCAAGAGCAGTTTATAAGAAATGCTAGGATGCCAGTATTAAATTCCAGCGTGGGAGAACATTGATTTCATCAGCTGCTGTCTTGGCAGCACTCTGCTCCTGCTGCCAGTGAATTTATACATTTCTGCTGAGTGCTGGCTGGTTTCACCTTAGGAGACATGTTCAGTTTTCCAGTCTGTGTGACCCTGTGCTGAGGTCCCCTCTGATGAAAAGCACTGCTTAGGTAAAGGTGGTCTTCAGTCATGATTGCAGAGTCTGCCTCTGGCCAGAAAATTCAGGAGACAGAGCAGGAGGATGGTTGATGTTAGGAGTACTCTCAAAGTCTTTGGGGAGAAGGAAAACACTTTTCCCCAGAGGCCATGTTCCCTTTCTTAAGGTGGTCCTAAGGTACTTCATGTGGGAAAGTGACTGCAGTTATGAAACAGTGGTTGAGAACTCTGGTGGGATTTCAGCTTGTTTTCATTTGGAAGGGAGTTTCTCAAGAGGGATTCTTCTCTTTTCTTCCCAGAGATCATTCCTCAGTAGGCACACAGCCTTCTTACCTTGGCTAATATGAAAAAATCCATGGACAGATTTCCTGGAAGACACAGCCAGCATGGTGAAGTTTGCAGATGTTACGCTATAACTTTGTCACCCTACCTTCTTTTCCAATTCTAGCTATATTAATTTATTCAGAGCTGGTTTCCAGAGACAAAATTAATTGGGCCAATACAGTGGCTTTTTCCTGTAATTGCTTGTGTAGGAAAGGCTTGTTGAGTATCTCCTCATGTGAATCATTGCCCAGCAGTCTGAAATCAACCCTCACTCTCGTGGCTGCTAATAAGAGAGATTTGAAATATGGCTCTCCTGGCACAAACTGCATGAAATGTAACATACTTGAGTGTACTACATTACACTCAGTAATATGCAGCATATGCTGGCGTTTCACTTTGGGGCTCATTTCTTTCCCAACACACTTGACAGAGCCCTGTTCCCCCAGCATGCGCTTGTGCCAGGGAAGCCGCAGCTCCTTGGCACGTGAAGTTGGAGCAGAGGGAGGGAAGGACTCAGATTCTCAGCTCAGAGGCAGTGAAAACACACTTTGGATCGAGAATATCCAGCGTATGGCTGAATGCCCTCAAAACATCTTTGAATCAGCTTGTTATGTTCTCATTCAGTTCCCCATAGAGATCAGGGTCCCATAGCAGCACCTGGTACGTGCCTGGGTACAGACCAGCCTCAGCTGTTGTGTTCTGCTTTGGCTTTTCATCACTTTAGGGGGACTGCTGGAAGAGTTTTTTTCCTAATCCGTTTCACTGATAGCACAGTGTTGACTGAGGGAAGCTGAACTGCTCTAAGCTAATTCTGAGTGGGAAGCACAGTGACCTCATCCATTTTCAAGCAGATTAGCATGAGGATGCTGAGGGCTGTATACAAGCCTCTTGGTGTTTGTGATAATGCAAAAGGCCTTGCCCCGAAGACTGTCTTGACTGGGAGCATAGATGATGGAAGGAAGGAAATTAACTCCTGTCACCAGCTGACTGCAGAAGCTAGGATGCTCTTGAGTCCAGTGCCTAATGGACTGTTGTGTCCTTCCAAGGTGATGAGGTATATAAGGGAGAGATTCACCTTCCTCCACACTATTGGTAGTGCATTTGGAATTTGTTTGCCATGCAAGCATTCCCTTCTCTGGCAATGTCTTAGTCATGGCTTTCAGCACTGGAGGACTGCCCAAACTGCCCAGTGGGTCCAGGTGGCCCGCCCCATCCACAGCTTTTGGCTGGCCCGTTGGCAGGTAGGGACAAGGAGCAGGGCTCAGTTGTCTTTTGAAAGGAAAGCCGTGTAAGATTGAAATTATGACTGAACTGGTTCAGGAAAACTTCTGGAAAAACACTTTTCATTCACTTTAGTGCAAATTGTTCATTTCAACCTCACAACCTAGAGAACTTAAGTCCCTTTTAGTCCTGTTCAGAAAAATGGAAGTCCTCAGGTGGTCCCTACCGAACAAGAGAAAGTGAGGCTGCATTTGCCAAGAGATAATAGAGTGCCTTGGGTCACTCACATAAACCACATTCCTGCCAAATGCTTGGCAGGTAGTTTTTGTGAAATTTCTGTTCTTGGAGATAGTCAGTGTTGGACTGGACAAGGCCCAGAGCAATGGTATGCAAATTTGAGGTTAACCTTCCTTTCGGAGGGTTGGAGCAGATCACCACTGATCCCTGCTAGCCTAACCTATTGTAGGCTTCTGTGATGGGGTAAAAAGTTTTACAGAAGAAGCTCTGTTACCCGGGTTTTAAGGCAGGATAAATGCTTAGGCATCCTGGATAATCACCCAGTAGGAAGATAATCTGCAAACTGGCTCCCCAACCAGTTCTGAACATGGACTTCCAGAGATGTCTCATTGTGGCATGCAGTATGGCTTTGGCATGCATTTAGGAGTGCAAGGTAGCATCCCATGTGTCTGCACCAGGAAAGATGCTAATTTCCCTTTGAGCTGGACAGTAAAGCTGGGCCATCCATGCTCTTTTACCCCATGCCTGACTTAATAAAATGACATCAGCTGTCTCACTAGAAACCATCAGGCTTCATCACTGTGCAGAGATAGGTTTCTGCTTCTTCCCTCGGTGTTTGACATCCTGCTTTGAGGCTGCTGGCTGACTGCCCTGGGTCAGTGCAAGAGCTCTGAGATCTTTGTGACTCTTGATGGTTGGTTTGGAACAAGATATCCTCTCGAGGCAACCTGCTTTCCTTGGTAGAAGAAGCACAGCTCAGCTCCTGCTGGGCAAGGAGGCATGTTCAGAACAGTCTAATGGCTTTACTTGCTTGCAAAGCAAACTGCTTGCATTCCAGCAAAAAGAGCAAGTCTAAACTTGCAGAGAAGTTGAGGCGCAGCTTTTCTTGGATCAACAGAATGGTCATATGGATGAGGTACACTTTCTGCCTACTGCAGAGCTTTAGCTCACAAGCAAGACCTTTCCTGGTATTTCCAGCAATGCCTGCTCTGTTGAAGGCAATGGTTGCTGAAGTCAGGGCATCAGCACAAGCTGGCTGGTGCAAACAATTCCATTTCTACTATGTACAGCATGTACTCCACTGCCCCACTCAAATCTCTAATGCAAAGTAGCCCTTTGCACATACTGTACATGAAGATGAGAAGAGAGAGGTGCTGTTTACTGTCCTTCTGAAGGTGTTGACTAAGCAGGCTTTGTGAGACATGCAGAATTGACTTTGGCCTCCTGATTCCCTGCAGTGAGCAAGCATCTTGGGTGTCAACACTCAACTGCCATGTATTGGCTTTCTGCAAGCTGGAGGTGGCCATTTCAGTCATCAGAGCCCTGTTGGTCTGTCAGTAGCATGTGTTCAGTGCAGCCCTGTACCATCAAGGACTCTGATGCATTCCCCATCTCGTTTGGCTCTGCAGCAGGGGCAGGAAGCAAAAAATTTGGATGTCTGAGAAACTGCAGAGAAGAAGGTCCAGTAGTAAACAGTCAATAGAACAAAGCCCAGGCAGCTTTGGCAGTAGCAGGCCACAGGCAGGCACTGTGTGGCAGTTCTGCTTGGAAACAATCAGAGGTCACGAAATTAGGTCACATTTCCAACTGGGATACTGAACACCAGACCTCTAGGGCACACAGAAATGGAGCAGATCCACAGCCTACCTAGCTCCATGTGTGTGGTGATGCCATGTTTGTATACCACTTAAAGCATGCCAAACACCCAGTCAGTCACAAACCTACCCAGTCTGCTGGGGTGAGGAGGATATTGGAGAGGGAGGGAGGCAGAGCTGTGGAAGAGCTTCTGCAGACCAGCACTGCCTTAACTGAACCAAGGTTACTGTGTGCATACTCTTGTCTCTAGCCTGCACTGCCTCTGAAATTTTCTGCCTGCATCTTGGCACACAGGTTAATACAGGATATCCCCACCCCAATGACTGTGTTTTGTATCCCTCTGCATACACCTGCCAACACTGCCTCTTCATGCTGTGCCTGCCCCCCTCTGGGGCTCACAGATGGCAACAGTGACCAGCAAGCTGAAGGCAGCACTGCTTGCACCCTTCTGATCAGTTTGGGAGTTAGGAATTCCTTGAGGAATTGTGTTGATTTGGCGTGGCCTGATTTTTTGGTAGCAGGGGAGGGCCACAGGGGTGGCTTCTGTAGAAGGTGCTGGAAGCTTCCACCATGTTTGACTGAACCAATCTGTGATGGCACTGAAGATGGACACACTGCTGGCCAGTATCAAGTGACAACAGGAATCAATTAAGAAAACTGGCTTTAGATGCAGTTTATAAGTCCTTTTGGTTTTAAATAAAAAGAAAAAGTGAAAGTTTTGGGAAAGCAACTTCATCCTTTAGTACAGGTCAGTGGTTTTTTGGAGTCTTTCCAAAGCTGCTTCGGCCTGGGAAGAGTGGAGGTAAGAAATGTTTTAAAAGAGGAGAGGCAAAGAAATCAAAGGAAGACAATGGTGAGATTTGCTTTCTAATAACTCGATCCTTGCAATGGTCTTGGCAGGGTACTTATGTGCATAATTAGGGTGGTACTATGCCAGTGGGAATGGGAACTACTTACAAAACTGAAAGTTGTATATTAAAGCAGAGAAGTCAAGAGTGCAGTTTGTGCTCAGACAGCTATAAGGCTAATAAGAGTCTAGAAGATGTGCTAGGTACTAAAAAAATCATGGAGAGTCACTTGACATTTTCTAGCCAGAAAAGGAGGGTTCCCATTTAAAGAAGGGCTTCATATCCACATCCTTATAGACTTGAGTGATGGCACTGTACAGCTGAGCTCTCTCTAGAACTGCTAGCACTGAATTGCTTAGAGAGAGGACAAGGTTATTAGCTTTCACAGGAAATGGAAATTTTATACATAATGTTCATGTGGAATTGAATTGTCTGTAACATGAAGCTTTGGAGATTACCCATGCAAAATGAGAAAATTATCCAAGTTTGAAATTGTCCTCAGTGCCTTGGACTGTAATTTTGCAGCACGCTTGCCCCCTTGACCTTAACACATCAAAATCTGCAGAGATTGGCTCTATTAATTTAGGCTTAATGCAGGATCTGAGTCTTCTTAGAAATGGTTATTGTTAAGGGGAGAAATAAGCTCTTCTCAAAGTGATGTAGGCCAGTAGCTTTCTTAAGTGCAGGTTTGAGGATGGCTCCCTGATCAGAAGGATGGTTCAAGTGTGACAGACCTGTCAGGCACAGACTTATTGAGAACTCCTCATTTACCTACTAAAAACTTCAAGAGCTGTCTGAAGACAAGGCAGACAGAGGCAAAGGACAGCAGTTGATGTGATTGCTCAGCAGCAGAATTGGTTTTGTAGCTGGCCAGTCCATTGCAAGCCTCTAGTGAGGACCATGCAGCCTTTTCTAGTATTCCAGGTAGCTGTTTGTGTTTCAGACAGGAGCTGATCTCATGAGTGATGTGCTGCAGAGGAGAATTGGGCAGTCCCTTTTTTCTAGGATGTCCCAGTCCTTGCTGGAAGGCTTGGGACTTGCTCAGCAGCAGGAGATGATGTCCAGGGAACTGTTACAACCTTGCTGGTGTTTCCCAGTGGAAAGGAATTTAAAAAGAATAATAGAAGGAAATAAAAAAGAAGAGTCAAGTAGGATGTCTGGATGGCTTAAGGGTGTTGTTTCTCAGTGCTGATGGTGTGTCACTTTTTAAAAAAATCCAGTCCAAGCTAAGTGACCCAACCTCTTACCCCCTTAGCATGGGGAAAAAACAGAGAGGGTGACAGCTCAGTTCTGCTGTGTCACAAGTACCATCTGCCCAAGAAAGATTTCTTTTCCCCACTTTCACTGTTGAGCAAAAGTCACAGGTACAGTGTATGGATTTAGGTGGTTTTGTCTAGGTCTCATCTTTTGCTCCTTGCTACTAAAGCTGTATGTAATTGTATATAAAATTGTATGCAATTCTGTGCTGTTCTCCAGGCCTTCCTGAGTCAGACCCTGCTGTTGTCTTGACCTGCCATCCACTCACAAGCAGCATCAAGTTACAAGGAGATGACAAAGCAGGAAAGGAAGCTGTAGGTTATGTCCCTGAGAAGCCTTTCTGTAAGGTTTATGCCCTAGATGAGGCCAGACTTTTAGGTTCATTGAAGTAACAGAGCAAACATTTCTAGTGGATGCAACCTTTATGTTCCTTGTGCAGGCATTGCTTTGCTGTATTTGCACCTGTATGATGTGTATGGAGACCCAGCCTACCTTCAGGTGGCCCATGAGTATGTGAAGAAGAGCCTGAGGTGCATGACCAGGCGATCCATCACTTTCCTGTGTGGTGATGCTGGGCCCCTGGCAGTGGCTGCTGTCGTCTACCACAAGCTGCAGAACCAGAAGCAGGCAGAGGACTGCATCATCCGGTAAAATACTTGGTTATGTCTTTGAGCTGACCTTCCTCTTCCTCACAGAGCTGGTCTGGGATTGTATGAGGCACTCTCTGACAAATGTGAATTCATTTTCTTGCAGTCTTGTGTGAGAAATAATGCAGTAACTTAGCGAGGCAGCACAAACTTTTCCTGCCCTGGTAAAAGAGGTGGTTTAAGGACAAACACGTTTGCATGGCAGCCTGCAGGCTGGGGAGCAAGGATATTGTTCAGTTTGTATTGCCATCTTAAAAATAATTTTGATAAACACAGGAAGAAAAAAGTGCCAAAATTAAAACAAAAAAACCCAGAAAATGGGGTTTGGTGGTTTTTGAGAGCATTTTAATTTAGCTTTACAGTCATTTTGATGAAAAGGAAAAATGTAACATTATTAGATTTAATTTTGGTACTTGATTCCACTTGCTCTTTATTAGTTGTCTTTGACTTAAACCTAAGATTGACAGCATCCCTTTCAACTGCAGAATGCAGCTGGTTATGATTCATTTATTTCTATTTTCTGCCTTTCCTCGACTGTTTTCACATGTATTTTTGTTGGGTACTTAAGAAAAGGACAAACAAGAGTAGGTCAGCATGTGGCAGAGGAAGAAGAATAGTTAAGGAGATGTAGTTGCAAGCATTTCTCAGTTAAGGGAGGTGGTTATTAAGAAGGTGAGAAACAGCCCTGCAGAGTTTCCATTCATATGTGATCAGCACAAAGAAAAACAAAACTCCTGATGCTTCCAACACTGACTGCCCTTAAACAGCCATCAGCAAGTAATGCATAATAGCAATTTTAAAAAATCCACAGGTGGGAATCAGAGGTGTCTGTATGGTTTGGGCATCAAATTCCCACTCCCTTAACTAAGAATAGCTTCTGGTTTATGTAGATACAATCAGTCTGAGGACAGAACTCTTTCTTTATTCTGATAATAGTCTGTGGGTTAGATTTTGCTTTGACAAAGTGGCAAATCTTGCTGTGGTTAATATATTTGCTAACAAAAAGGGAATTAATCTGTCAAACAGTACTGGTCAGTTGTGGTCAGTGCATAAGTCCCAGGTTGTAAAAACAATCCCTAACTCATGTTTTCTGGCTGAGGTCTCCCCTCCCCACTTGTTCTGCTTATGCTTTGGTGGCAGAATGGAATCTTGTGATTGATTTTGCACTGCCATCTAATGGTACCATAAAGTCAGAACACTGGAAATTGGTTTCTTCATACATCTGCAAGGAGGAAAACAGAAAAATGTGACTTTCTCAAATGAGCAGTTACGCTGTCCTTACTCTGCCACCAATTCCCAGAGCAGTTAGCCTGACTGTGCTCCTTTAAAATAGAGTATTTCTTTGAGAAGTAGTTCCCTTAATCAAAAGCCTTTAATGGTTTTTGAGAATGCTGTTTAGTTACAGAACAGTTGCTAAGCTGAGCAGTGCAAGTGCATAGAAAGAGCACTTTTATCAGAGCTGTGGAGAAGAAGGCCCTCTCTGCATTTTATCCTTTCTTTTAAAGTACCTCATCTTTACAGAGCCAGTGGAGAGAATCCATCAGCCAGGTTTTACCTGCAGTGGAAGAGACAGAAGCTTGCTTTTTTCTAAATGAGTTCATGACCAAAAAATGTACTTTTATGCTCTAGAGAGACTAATATTTCAGGGCAGCCTATTTTCTAAGAGCCTGTGAAAATCTGAGCCATGTTCTAGAAGTCCTCTTTTTCCTGCCACTTCCCACCAATTCAGAAGGTCAAAGCTTTGCTTTCAGAGCCAGTGGTGTACAAAAATCCCATTTTGCTCTACAGCTGCCTTGGTTTCCCTCTGTCCAGAAACTGCTGATTGTTGACAGTTGAAGTAATAGGCTGATAATGTGAATAGGAGTGGCTCCTCCTTTCAGAGACCACAATTTACCCCACACACCTGAGAAATGCATTCTGCATGCAATCAGTCCAGCAGCATCCCAAGCATCTCTTTTTGAATGCATGACCACAGTTCAGAAACAGCAGAAACTCCTGGCAGGCTTCCTCCCCTGATGATCCTGCTTGAAAAGCAGTTAGAGGTAAAGCAGTCATGCACAAAGAACAAGAACAGTAGGTCAAATTGCTCCAGATTTCCCCATGAAAAGAAGATATCACATCCAGAACTGAGAAAATCCCTACTGCTAGTATTACAATTCATGCATCTATCCATTCCTTCTGTTTCACCTGACATCTCAGAGCTGAACAACATCACCAGCCAGCTTCTCTTCTGGCCAGCCTGCTGCCAGGCAGAGTCTATCTGTCCAGACATCTCCTTGGAAACCCTCTTCATCTGCCTTCCTTTGACTTTGTGACAGGTGCCATGAGGAGGCAGCAGGTCTTTGCTTTCAACTCCTGCAGCTGAGAGAATAACCCATGGGTGTAAAGTCTGTCTCTTGGGTTTAATCTGTGAGAAAGAAACCTCTCCCATGGGCCAGTCCACCTTGAGACCCTGCTCCCTCCTTTCTCCTTCAGAATTCCTGCTCACTTTGAGTCCAGTGCCAAGGGAAAAAAGTTTCTTGCCATGAGAAGTTACAGCCCAGCATCCTGTCTTCTTGAGGCATTTGGTTGCTTCTTTACTTTGCAACACATTGTTGCAAAGTCCCTGGAGCCCAGGGAGCAAAGGCTGCCAAGGCACCTTTTCTGTTCTTCACACTGCTGTGACAGGGAAGCTCAGCATATACAAAGCTTTTCCTGGCTGGTTTCACAGCAGCAAACAGTCAGGGAACAGCCTTAAAGACACTTATGCTGGTATTTTAAAAGTGATGGCACTTTTCAGATTGCTGTCTTACAGGTGAACAGAAAAATAAAGGCAACTCGAATCACACTGCTGCCCTGACAGGGAAGGACATCCAGTCTTTCTGGAAGTGTCATGAGAGGTAAAACAAAGGAAAAATTGCATCAAGAGTAAATTGGGCTACAAAGCACCAGTGTGAAGTGCTGTCAGTCTCTGTTAGCACTACAGGAGTATCACCAGCTTTGCAATATCATAATAGAAAAGTGGCAAAGAAGATACTTGACTGCAGCAGACCTCACTCTGCACTTGTGCCTGATGCCAGGCAAGCTGTCCTCAGACAGCCACAGCACTGCCACTTTGCTAAGCTGTCCTCACTGCTGCTCAGTTCTCCCTAGAGGATATTTCTTCCTTGTGCCATGGCTGGCAGCTTTATATTAAACAATATGTAGCTCCACCTCTCACTTAGATTTTTAGCTCATGGAGACAGCTCTTTCTCACCTGACAGCATAGCCCAGGCTATTTGCAGCCATGGAGAGGAAGGGGCTTTTCTATCAGGACTTTTGAGCATTAGGGGTGAGATTTTTCCACATACTGTTAGCACTAGTTTGACTTTATAGTATTCCTTAAGCAGCCAAATTAAAAGGATAGCCATTTAATTTGAAAGTAGTGATTTTTGGGAGAGTATCTGCCTTGCCAATAACACCACAAGGAGATGGTGGGCAGCATTTCGTGAGCAGTCAGCAGCTTTATGCTGACCATTTCTTCTAGCCCAGGTTTCCCCCTCAAGTAGCTTTCCAAGGTGGTGCTCTAAAACCCAAGCACGTGGTATGAGTGCAGTGTGAAGAGCAGAGCAGACTGAAGCAATCAGCCAAACAAAAGGCAGAAGGGAAGGGTGGTTCCAGCTGGAAGGCTGAGAGCCAGAGCCTGGCCTGACATCTCCTAGGGCACAGGCAGCATGAAGAAACAAACTGTGGTTTTGAGCTCCAGTCTTAGTGCTTGTTTCTATGGCTTTGAGTGTGCTCTCATCTCCCCCGTGTGAATTTTTCATTGTAGCTTGCTCCACCTACACAAGGCTGACCCACGAGTGCCAGATGAGCTCCTCTACGGGCGCATGGGCTATCTCTCTGCACTGATATTTGTCAATAAGCACTTCGGGGAGGAAAAGATCCCTCAAAGTCACATTCAGCAGGTACTGTGCCTTTTGCTGATTTGTTATTTTTCTCTTCCCATGCAGCTCAGCTTGGGGCAGATAAAAATCAGTGCTAGACATAAAGAACTGTGGTAATAAGGGAGAAACCACATCATGGTATACCTGCTTTTCCTCCAAAGGGACAAAGCAGCATATCTCCCACTGTCCATGTAAATCCATTGGCAGTACTGGACTGGCATACATTTCATTCCACCCTCTGCTTGGGCAGAAAAACAAAATCTCATTCTGTGTCAGAATACTCACTGTGCTGTGTCCAAGACAGCAATATTTCCCACACCCACATTTGTTCCCATCCCTTCACAGGTCTGTGAAGCAGTTGTAGCCTCAGGAGAGAGCTTAGCCAAAAAGAGGAACTTCACAGCAAAGAGCCCACTGATGTTTGAGTGGTACCAGGAGTACTATGTAGGAGCAGCCCATGGTTTGGCTGGGATTTACTACTATCTCATGCAGGTAAGAGACATGAGGGGAAGGGCCCTTAGCAGCTGTTTCACATTTCTTTGAGCAAGGAGCAGCATTTGAATTGGCTCTTGCTAATGTCAAACTGGGAAATATACCTTGTCTGATGGACTTACCCATGTGTTCATCATGCATTTCCAATTGTAAAGGTTTTCTTCAAATGTAAGATTGAATCTCTGACCTTGGAGATCTGTGGAGAAATGTGACCTGCATTAACCAGCAGTGTCACATTATGGAGGCCTGTAGCTCAGATGGGTCTGAGTTTCCTCCTCATGTTAATTGCTTCTACAGTATTCACATTTTTTGGTATCTGCTGGCTTCCTGCATTTTCTGAGGTGGTTACTTGGAGCAGTGTCAGATCATTAGAGTGAGAATCTCTGAGAGAAAAGCATGGTGAAAGAAATTGTGCTCATAGTAGGGAAGTGGGAAGTGCCTTTGTATCCAAAGCAGAACATGTTTCTAAATGTGAAAGAGGTGGGACTTTGATAAAGGAACTGAGTTCTGTAGTGCCTGAATCAGGCAGAGCGAGACAAGAGGCTGGGAGATGCAGTACCCTTCTGCTTTGATGTTTCTCACTATTTTGCACAACTCGCTGGAGCTCTGTCAATATTCCCTATTCTGGCTCTGAAAAAAATGAGTGATAATTCCACTATGTGAGTCCCTTCGTGCATATACTACAGTGCTTTAGCACTTAGAAAAATAACAGCAATAAATAACATTGAATTTTTAAAGCATTAAGAGCACCCATGAGCAACACAAATTATTTTGGTCTAGAAATAGTCTATAATCTTTTATTAGACATAACTCTCAGAGGTGGAGATGGAAGCCACCAGGTTTCAAGCATTTGAGCTTTCCTTCAGGACTGTCAAAGTCAAAGCCCATATGCAGGATCAGTAGTCCTGTGAATATAACTCTTCTGTTGCTCAGAGAGGAAGAGATGTTTGGTGGTTTTTAAGTAGAAGATTTGGCAAGAGGGAGGGTGCAAGGTGGTTATTGCCCAGGAGCACAGAATAGCTAGCTAGGAGCAGAGGAGACAGCTATGTGCTGTGAGTCTAAATTTGTACCAAGTCCCTGAGCTTGTTCCCAAGTGGCTGTTTTAAATAATTTTGAGTCTCCCATAAACTACTGCATGGGCTTTATGCTTCTCTGGTATATGAAGTACAAGGAGCCTGGATCAGCCAAGCACGATGCACAAAAAGCCTTGGGAGAAGCAAGCATGTGAAATATGGAGAGGAGAACATCTTTTATCTCTTAACAGTTTTACAGCACAAGTATTGATTTTTAATTTTCCAGTTACCAACCTTGGAACAATGTGATCCTTAGATGAGAGTGCTCATTGCAGTCTGCCATGGGAAATTAGAACTGCACAGATTTCATGTGGGGCAGTGTCATTGGAAGAGGACACTGAAGCCACTCCCTTGCTTCTGTCTGAGGTCAGCAGTGAAGTCAGCCTCTGGAAATTACCCAGCAACATCTCTGAAGATACAGAATTGCAGCCTGCCAGCTGGGCTGGCCCAGCAGCTAAGGGCTGACATGCTCTAGATGATAGGAATCATCCTTAATACTGAGTTTAGACTGTTACCTCCTTACTTCAGCTCTGGGTACCTGAAGCTATTCTACTCATCTTTAGGAAAAGCAGCAGCATGCTCTTGCTTTGAGGACCAGCTGACATGCTAGGAACAGTCTTTGTTTCTGGGATGCAAGGGTAGGACTGGAAATAAATCCCTGCCAAAAGGCAGAGCAGCTGGGGACTGAGTGGGTAATTGTGAAGTGTGAAAGGCCAAGCCAAAGAAATTACTTAATTTACAAGGAGCAAGAGGGAATGTAGCCATAGTTTCTACCTTCTGGGCAGACCTTGGGTCTCTTAGGGACAGACAGAATGGTAATGCTCTCTGATTTAAATGTTTTCTCTCTCTTAGCCTGGCTTTGGAGTGAGCCAAGTAAAGCTGCACAACACAGTCAAGCCCAGTGTGGACTATGTCTGCCAGCTCAAGTTCCCATCTGGGAATTACCCTCCATGTATCGGTGACACCAGAGACCTGCTCGTCCACTGGTGCCATGGAGCACCAGGTGTGATCTACATGCTTATCCAGGCATACAAGGTACCAGGAACCTTGCAAAGACCCTGTTGAGACCCCTAAATGTGAAACTCTTGCTTGGAAGTAGATGGGTTGTTACAGTACAATCACCCCACAGGAACCACTGACTGATACAGAAATTAATCTTTTGAAAACGTATTTCTGAAAATATCCATCAGTTGTGTGGGCTGCCCTGTTGGCAGGTGATGGATGGTGACAGCTAGCTCTGTTTGAAGTAGTGGTCTTACATCCCCACTCAGAGTATCAAAAAATATCCTCCTTAAAAAGTAAACAGCAAAGTCACTTCAGCAGGACACCCAAGCCTCTGCATCCCACAGGGATGCTCTTTGTTTGGAGGACACTGCCTCAGCAAGGACAAGTGTTTCTTGTCTCTGCAGGTCTTTGGGGAGCAGCAGTACCTGAATGATGCCCTGCAGTGTGCAGAAGTGATCTGGCAGCACGGGTTACTGAAGAAAGGCTACGGGCTGTGCCATGGCACAGCTGGCAATGCTTATGCCTTCCTGGCACTGTACAACCTCACTCAGAACATGAAATACCTCTACAGGGCCTGCAAGGTAAGTGTGTGTGTGAGGCAGCAGAGGGGCTGATTCACTTCTGTCTTCTACATCACTGTCTTTGCCTTTGATACCCAATTTCAGCTGGGGCAGACATGCAGCTAGATCTGACCAGCTGCACCAGAGCAGTCCTTCAACAGTGCTGTCTGACAGCTGTACAGAAGGGATTTCCTCAGAAGCCTTGTTCTGCAAGGAGTAATGTGAGGAAAGGGATAGTATTTTCTTTTCAAGACTTGCCTTTAACCAAATTTCAACACTTTTTGTATCCTTTTTCTCAGTTTGCAGAGTGGTGTTTAAGCTATGGGCAGCATGGGTGCCGGACTCCAGACACACCATTCTCTCTCTTTGAAGGTAATCTCAGTCTCTAGCCTGGTGTTTTGCTCCTGAATCTAAGCTGTTCCAGCACCAAGGAAAATTGAATACATGCTCCACTGGAGTCTTTGCAAAACTCAATGTAGAGGATGGAGAGGAAATTGTACCCAGTGGGTTTTTCTACCCTTTCCCAGAAGCAGTCTCCCTGTAGAACAGTCTTAGCTGGAGCACCTTGTCCTCTTAGGCCTCTCACACAGATTTTGCATACAGATCTCAAGGGGAATTCTTTCATGGCTACAGGCCTCCTTTTGGTTATTTGTAGCTTGGCTTCTCAGACAGTCAAGAGACTGGACATTTTTAAAGATTGAAATCCTTCATGAGTGTTCCAGTTTGATTCTAAAGGTAAGGAGCAATGGGCCTTGTTGGCTCCTATGGCACTTTGTGCCTCCTGCTAACAGCTCCCCCCAAATCTGCCATCAGTGAGTATTTGCTGAAGGAACCAGCCCCCCAGCTAACCTAAATCTCCCCAAGCTGCTGCAGGCCAAGGGACAGCAGAAGTTCCATCTGTGAGGACCTTGGGCAGCAGTGTCACAAGGACCAGAGTTTGACAAAGCTGCCCAGTGTTGAACCTGTGGATCAATAAAGCAGAAGGGAGGGAGCTGGAGTGGAGAAAAGACCCATCACATTTTGCTAGATGCTTTTCAACATTTGATTAACTTCAAAATGCTTTTCCCCACTAGTACTTCCCACTAGGAAGTACCTAAGTTGCTTGAGCAACCTGGGCTCAGACCTTGAAAATTATTTAGGACATTTTCTTCTGTCTTCATAACTCATTCGCTCCCTGGATAACTGAGAAAAATGGTGTCCAAAGGGAATTTCTCTGAAGCACAGTGTGTTTTTTTTCATCCTCAGGAATGGCTGGAACAATTTACTTTCTTGCTGACCTGCTGGTGCCTACCAAGGCCAAGTTCCCTGCATTTGAACTCTAAATCTGAATCCTGCTTGGCAGTTTGCTGCCCTGTATCCTCCTGCACTTGGAAACGCAGTTCAAGGCTGCTTTCTCCTTTTTCCAGACTCATCATTGTTCACCTAACTGAACATGAATCCATCCTCCTGAGGGCATGCTGAGTTCTCTAACATTTCTAGTTGTCTCATTACATTGTTTAGTTTAAAAAACAGAATGCAGATTTTGCTGGTGTCGCTTAAAAACTCAGGGCTGCAGGTGGGAGCAGGGAGAACTGTACAGTATTTTGTTGGCTACAGAGTTTTGCTATTTCCTGTATCCCATTTCCTGGGAAGAAGTTTTCTATTGAATGTAACCTGGGCTATATAACTTCTTTTTGTGATAACAAGTAGTTGCAGGAATTTAGCTGCCTTTGGAGAACAGATGGAAAACTGAGACTATTGCCCTGGAAGTTGTTTTCAGGTGTTTTCTTTCTGAGCACCCAGAGAGCAGATGGTTCAGTATCTGGGCTGTGCCACGTGAAGCGAATGTGATGGACTGTGGAGTCTTATATATATTTTTAATATCTTACTGCAACTGGCAGAGCTGGAACTGACATGCTAAAGGCTTGTCCTGAGTTTGCACCTCTCTGCTCTAAAGGCAAAGGCTATGTATAGCTCTTCTGTGCATTTGTTCCAGTGACACTGCCATCTTATATTAAACCTTGCTAGTCCATTGGTCATCCAGTGGCCAACTCCAGTCCAAAAGTGAGCTAAGCATGCTTGCTTTTGTGGTCTCTTCTTGTTAGCTTTGAGAGTTTATTTTGCAGTCTTTATTTAAATTTGTGTATTAGGTGGTGCCAGGTGCCCACCAGCAGCAACAAGGGAAAAGAAATGTATGCCACTAAATTCTGACAATGTTTAGCCTATTAGCTGTATAGATGTTATTTATATGTTTTCTTTTATAAGCTTTCCCAAACCTGGATATTTTGAGTCACTTGTTGCCTTGCTACTGCTTGTTGTAGTTTGATTTGCCACCACTCATCTACCCAACTGGAAAATTGCACTAGGTTAACTGGCTTTGATGTGTCAGGCAGATCAGGTACTTGCAGGGAGTAAATCTGCTTTTCCATCCTTAGCTGATGCTGCACCAATTCACAGAAATTTGGGACCTGACTCTGTAAACCACTTCCTTAGCACTGAGCATGAGCTAAACACTGAGCTCAGGGAAGTTTACAGATGCAGCCACACAGCTTTGTGCTGTTTGAGGGTAGCTCCTCAGCCTGCACCAGTGTGGCCATGAGTTTTGATCTTTCAAGGGCTGAGCTCCTGGGTGCCTCAAGCCCCAGAAGGGCAGGGGAGAAATAGCAGGGCAGCACAGCCACTCTACTGGACCAGCAATGGCAGAGCAGGACCCCCAAACCTGGCACAGTCACACTCACATGTGCCTGAAGGCAGCTGAGCCCCAGGGGCAGAGGGAGCCCCTTGAGAACCACCTGGGTAGGCAGGGAGAAGAAACCAGCTCTGGAAGGCTGACTTGTTTCCTCAAAGCCCACACTCCTGCTGCCCTCACAGGTTTCTGAAAGTCCATCAAAAGACAGCCTGAAGTGCAGAAAAGCTCATCTCTGGGGTGGGCATCCCTGTCAGAAGCCTCAGACCCACGTGGACACTGCAGCAGGCATCCCCTATCATTCACAGGCTCTAAGCAGCACAGGGGGGTGACTGGGAAGCAGAGAGGAGTTGCTAATCCAACACTACTTGAAGTTACCTCTCAGCTTGGCTGGTGTGATGGCAGTGTTCTGAGCTTGGGTTTCTCCTGGGCACCACTTCTGTAAAAGGAGATGGTTTGTGCAGCCTGGGTCATGGTGGCATGAGAGCATAATGTCCCAGGGTTTGTACACTGATCAGGGGAGCATCAGGGCCATGTGTACAACTGCTGAGTGGAGCACTGTCTAATAAAAATACTGAAACAACCAAACTTTGGGTTATTTCTGTCCCTTGCTTTGTGACCAGGATTCATGTTTGAAGAGACCAACATATGCTACAACAGCTGTGCTGTGCTGGCAGCTCCTGGAGGCTCAATGGCCTTCCACCCACCTTGAGTGTTAAGAGTATTTCACATTCTTCCCTCATCTCCAATCCATTAAGGCCAGTCCTGGAGTGCTTTCCCTTGCTTTCATCCCTGGGCATCCTTCTGCACTGGTGTTTCCATCCAAGGCTGCCTCCTCCCTCTGTGGCTCCCATTGGAGACCACAGTCCTGCAGGTTACTATTAATTGCACCAGAATATGCCTGTGTGCAGTGCTGGCCACCAAAAGGAAGATGTGGCTCCTCCTAGAAAAGCACACTCCTGCTCAATGAAAGGAGGAACAGGGCACCTTGGGGAGGCTGTGAGTGTCCAGCAGCAGAGGCTTTAAAACCAAGCTGTCAGGAGATGGATAAAGGTGATCCTGCCCTCCAACACAAGCATATATTAAGTTGATTGAGGTCCTACACAACCTGGTTTTCTATAGTTTCTATTAAGGTTTGTGGTAAAGGTCTTGAGGAGGGGGGTGCAGAAATGAAGATGAGAAAACAGCATAGTGCAGTTTCTCTGGTTACCCTTCCTTTCTCATACAGGGATTTGGTGTGGTGCTGCCCACTTCCACCCACCCTTGTGCCAAGGGGAAGGAACAGAAGGTCCTGTTTCAACAGGCCACCTGAGAGGGACTTTATCAGAAGTGTAGATATTTGACACTTGATGATTGTTTGTCCACAGTGGTGGTCTGCTTAGAAAAACAAAAACATGCAGAACAACCTATATTCCCAAGAAACAAGTAAAAAACATATTTTGAATGCTTTATCATCTAGCTCAGTTTGTGTTCACCTCCTGTGTATACTAGTGTGATCAGCAAGATGAAAAACATCCCAAATACTGTTGACCAAATGCCATCTGTTTGTGTGCATGTCCCCTGAGAACCCAGCATGGTTTCAGCTCTCAAGAGCTGACAGCAGCCTCAGCTATTAAAGATGTGACAGAGACAGTGCAAGAGAACAACAGACAGTGCTGTCTCTGCCTAAATTACTTCATTTCTCATTCCTACATACTAACTTTTCAAATGCCCACTAACAGCAATCAGCAGAGACATGAAATCAGTGGCTAACATTATTTAAAGCCTTTGCCAAAACGTCCTGCCATGAGCTGTCCTCAGCCCCTGTAGCCTTTGCAGTCAGACACACTGAGCTGATAAATCCACTTAGGAACTACCGCTGCAGGGATTTGATGCACACTGGTTTCCCTTTGACACCACTTGGGAGCAGGCTGCTGGCTTGTGGCAGATGCTCTCCTGGAGTTCATGGGGGAAAAGCACAGCAGAAGAGATCTCAGCCTCCAGAAACCCCAGCTCATCCCCCTGCCCCAGAACAGACTGTTTCTATCTGACAGGCTTGGAGCTGAGCCAGGTGGAGAATAAGGGTGGCACATCCTACCTGCAGTACCCCAAAAGCAGCTGTGGGAGAAGCAGCCAGTGGGGCCCAAAGCTGCTGGCTTACAGAAGTTATCCAGCCAGACCTCACTGCACCACTGGCTCATCTTTCCCACTTCCCCTATTTTATTTTGTCCATGTTTTTGCACCTCAGTGTAATAGCTTGGCCAAATTTGAGTGGGGTTCTTTGATGGCAACAACCAAGGTAACACGGCTGGGTCACACCACCACCACAAGTCCTGCTCCAGGCCAGTTCCCAGGGCATACAGATAATTTGTAGCAAGAAATTGTCTTTTTTAAATTACTTTTTTTTTTTTCTTACACTGAGAAGGACAACGCAGGTTCCTCACATGTTCCTGCCCAGAATGTCCAAGTCCTTTGTCCAAAGTGTCCCCTGCATTCCTTTGGCTGCACCCGTGAAAGAAGCCTGAAGGCCAGTACCCAAACCAGGAAATGAAAACCTCCAGAGTTACAACTTGCACGTTATTAGTGCCTGAAGCCAAACTCCAACAAAGCAAGAGGCAGCAGATAGTTCAAAATAAGCACCTGAGGAAAAAGGCTGGACCCCGGCAGGGTGCTAGCATGGGGACCCCTGGCAGAAGGGTGGTGTTGTCCCCAGCAGGTGGCAATGCAGCCTGACAGCAGCAGCCATCCTGGCACTTCGAGCACATACATACCCTCACTCCTCAGCTGCTCAGTCCTACCTCGGGGGAGCTCGGGTTCGGCTCCTGGGAAAGGCACTGCAACCAAAAAAACCCGCACAGGAGAGGCTGTATTTGTATATTGTGGGGGATGACAGATGTGAGAATCGTGGAAGCCACTCTGAAATGCATGGCCTCTGAGTCATATACGAGAAGAGAAGAAGAAGAAGAGGAGAAGAAGAAGAGGAGAAGAGGAGAAGAAGAAGAGAAAGAGAAGACTCCACATCAGCTTTACAGACATTACACAAGCCCAGCCACCAACCACTCCCAGCCTGCAGGGACTAGAGAGCCAAATACTCCCTTTCCCATAGGTTGCCCTTGGCTTTTGAAGTCTCCTGCACCAAACATAGCTCCCCCTAGAATGCCATAGGGATTCCATCCCAAAAGGGCAAGAGCTTCCAGAAAATCCAACTGGGCACATGTGTAAGTGTACCAAGGCTCACCTCTGAGGTATTTGTCAGGGGAAATACCCAGCCTAGGTAGAGCTGAAAGGGCTCCAGTAGCTGGGCTTGCAGTGCTGTCTCTCTGCCCAACAGGGCCAGAGCAACCTTGGTCTGCCTCACCTGCTGATTGCCTTGGGGATTTCCAGGAAACCCCCTTGTCTGGGCCTTAAGGAGTGGGAGAGAGTCTCAGGCCCTGTGTTGTTTCAATTTTTCAGGGGGATCTCTGTGCACAGCTGTTACCATGCAAACTCACTCTTCATGCAGCAGGAAGCAGATAAGCCCAGGCCAACATAGACTTAAACCCCCAAATTCAGTGTCACAGCTGGTGTGAATGGATACTGCAGCATCTCCATCACTGTGCCTCTCAATTTACCAAGCACAGTTCAATAACCTTGGCAAAAGGTATTTTTTACCTTTATGTGGGCCAGTTCTGGAGCTGCGTGGAATTAAACTGATTGAGGGCAGTTTGGGATCCAGCCCCTCTGCAACAGCTGAACACAGGAATCAGGGGGGATTATTTAACTTTGAACAGCTGGTCAGATCTCAGACATAGCTAATAAGCTTGTTTGTGCCTGACCTTAAAAGCAAGTCTTGGTTGGATCCCAGAAATATCTGTCAGGTAGATTTTTGTTGCTTCATTTTTCTTTTTTTTAATTGTTTGGGTTGGGGGGAGGGTTTGTTTGTTTGTGGTTTTTTTTGAAAGAATAAGCAAACTCTTCTGAGACTGAGGATGTCACTCATCAAACATCCCCTTACCATTAACTGGAAACAGATGCACCACCACTCTCCCTTTAGGACAAACATATTTACAATCCTCCTACACTCCCTGTCTTTGCCAAAGATTACAAAATATCACAACATATCTGCTGGGCTTCAGAGAGCTCTTTCCCAGCTCTGGAGGAAGGATCACGGATGTTGTTGCTGCAGAAGTGACCTTGCTTGGCTTGGATAATGTTCTGCAAGCCCATAAAGGCTGCTGGCACTACTACAAACATGGCATCTGGAGTCTGGGGATGAGCACTGCCCTTCACCCTTGTGCCACCCCACTGGCACAATTAACCTTTCAAAGCAGAAGATGAGCACGACGATCTCTGACTCCTGGGCAGGTGCATGGCTGCTCTGAGACCTAGAGAGAACTGGCATATCTTTCAATCCTGCAGGATTTTTCTTGTGTCAGTATCAAACCCACTCCCTCAAAAGCTGTTGGGGAAAAGCAGAACAAAACAATTCTCAATATAGCTGCCAATTCAAGACACTCTGCTATTGCCTCACCCACAAAGCTTTGTATTCCCAAGTATTCCCCAAGCCAGCTTTCACCTCAGCATGGTGGTCCCTGCCACTTCCTTCTGTGGCAGACACTTCTTTTTTACCTCTCTCCCTACCTCAGTCACCCACTTTCTGCCTCCATGCTGCCACTTTTGGGGAACAAAGGTGGTAGCTTTTACTTTGGATCATTTCACAAATCTAGTTTACAGCAGCACAGCAAGGGCAAGGCAAAATGCAGTGTGAGGGGAAAAGCAAAAGCAGCTTAACACAAGGAAACCTGAACCCTCCTTCAGCTCACAAGGAGGAAGTCCAGGACCTCCCAAGGACAGCCCCATTCCCAGTGTTTGGACATCCTGGATGAGAGTGCCAGCAGAAAGGAAAGAAGTGAATAAAGTTCTTTTTCATGTATCCCTCAACTTCAGAGGCACAAAAGCCATTTGTTTTTGCCACCCTCTTTTCTGGACAGGACAACTTGCAGCCACCCTTCACCCTCAGATGCCCTGCAATGCCTTCACTTTCTCCAGAGGGTGAAAGATGACAAATTTGGCCAAAAAAGTACAATAGATCCTCTAATGACTGGCCACCCTTGAAGCCTGGGTGTGACAGTACACTGCTCTGCTTGCTCTGTGTCAAGGAAGACAGACAGAAATGGAGAAGGCACAGAGGCAGCCCTAAAACCAACTTGTAAGCCTTAAGAAGGGAAAAAAGAGCAGGACTCTGAGGAGCCATTTAACTCCATCTCCTCATGGCTGGGGAATTTCTTGCCAGCAGAACACGTGTCAGGTAGCCCTGGTGGAAAGCTCATTTTGCAGCAGTTGCAATTTGCTGCAGCATTTGCAGCGTTCACAGGCTGTAATCCAATCCACTGGTAGTATTTTGCTTTCCATAAATCCCATTGGAGCCAGGCCCATAAATAGTTACACTGTAGTGCAGAGCTGCATACAAGGCAAGAGCAAATGTTCCACATAATGACTGCTGGCCTTAATCACACTGAGGAGTCGATCATATTTCCACCATTTTGTCAAGTTTTATTATAGATCCCCCTCTTTAAGGATATCCCTAAGTGGTGAGGGGGAGACCACAGTGATGCCAAACAGCTTCCTCACAGGGGACATGCAAAGCACTCCTTAATTGCAGGGGTTTCCCTTATTCCCAGGAGAGTTTTGGAACAGTTTTCTCTGTGCATGAGGTGTTCCACCTCCATCCTGACACTCTCAGTAGTGGACAGGAAGGGATTGAGCAGATTTTTATGAGTGGCTGAAAAAATAAAGAGACACCTCCAGAAATAACCTTTAAGACACTCCAAGAAAATCACCATAAAATACAAACTTTGGATGGAAGTATATCCTAATTCATAGCTCATTTATCACCATGGGAAAGAGGACAAAGCCCACCTGGGTGACAGCTACAGCAGGTGGCAGTTAGGTGACAGCCACACCCAGATACAGCACAGCAATTCCCAGAATTGGGCTCACCACCCTATTAGACTGCAGTGCTTAATACTTGCAAGTCTGACAAATTCATCTGCGAGAAGTTGGGCTCCAGACCAGAAGTAGGAGGTTGCCAGTGGAAGCTTTTGGAAGCCCTGGTGGTTCATCATCACAGGGGATAAACTCCAGGGTGTTTACACCCCACCAAGGCTAGGAAATAACCCATTCCAGCAGGACTGATCCCATGCTTTACAAGAAGACAGTCTAATGTAGGGATCTCAAATGAGTACATATGAATCTGGGCTTTGGGAGCACACAGACCCTTTTGAAAACAGAAAATTGTCTTTCATCATCCTTCCTCCTCTTTTATTATATTCACAATGCCAGATCCCTGGTTTTCAGCAGCAGTAATCTCATTGACTTATTCCAATAATCACTTAGCCTTCCACTGAACAGCCTATGCATTCAAGTATGAAATTACTACCTTGTAAACCACAGGAGAATGATATTAGCACTTACTCCCTCTACTCCAGATTTGGGACACGTGGTGTCAGCAAAGGGGAAATAAACTTTCTCTGTAATAACAGAAATATGGTCTAAGATCCTTTCCTTGCTTTTCACAGTTTAAATATTATAGGTATTTTACTGCAAGAGGGCCTTATAATCACTGAGAGAATGCAGAAATATGGACAAGAAAGGCAAATACCAGAGCCTCATCTTCTTAGGAAATCAGGCCAAGAAGAGTGAATCTCATTATTCAGAGTATGGAGGTTTCAGTCAAAGTATTCAGTTAGAAAACAAATTAGATATACCTGAACAAAACTCTTTAATGATCCACATGCAGCTTGGATCTTCCTTATATAAATGATGGATAAATTCCCCAATGAATTGCACCATTTGGAAAAAAAGAAAACCCTACTACATTACTAGCCTCAACACATTTTCCACTGCAAATAGTTCATGCTGTGCCCATGCAGACCTGAGTCCCTTAGTAATTTCAGCTGATGGAAGTTTCACGTGCCATCCTGCCACCACTTCTGGTCTGAGAGGAAGGTCACAGAATCCCAGGATGCTTTGGGTTGGAAGGGACCTTAAAGCTTATCTTGTCCCAAGCCCCTGCTGTGGGCAGGGACACCTTCCACTAAACCAGGTTGCTCAAAAGCCCCATCCAGACATCATTTCCAGATGGGGTCACACTGTCTCCTCTGTCCAATCAGCTTTTGCTGATTGTACCCCCACACCATTTTTGAAAGCAGCTTTGAGAACTCCACTAGGAGTTAGGAGAAAGCCTCCATCCACTTAGAGGATGGAGGTCTTACCCACTAAAGGTTAGACTCAAGCTTATAACATCTCTACATAACAGTCTGACAATTCTCTAAACATTATCATTTCATCAAAAGGAAAGAAACTTAGAGAAGAGGTCTGGAGGTGGTTTGGAAGGTGCCCAGATGAGACAGCCTTGCCTTAGACTCAGGAGACAAGTCTCCTTCCTCTGTCTGCAAATGAGCAGAAGAGCCAAGCTGGGACTCTTCCAATGAGTCATTTGGCTGCTCTCTGCTATGGTTTTCTCTCATTTCTTTTGCTCATTTTCCAGCATCTCTGATTATTTCCAGCATCTCTTTCTCATTATTTCTGAACATGGCACATCACAGAGAGACTCCAGTTAGAGCTTGAAATCTGAAGATGCTTCTTTTGCATTAGTCACACTGCAAAGAGTAACATTTTTACTACACGTAGAAAATGCTTAAAAAGCTGCTGAGGAAGAAATCAGTACCTAAAACTCCAAATATAGAAATATAGAACAAAGCAATGCAAAATTAATACTATGACTCCAGTATTATGCCCTTCTAAGTCTTGTGAAAGAGAAAGTCTTCACAGAAGTGCTTCGTTTCCCAGATGAAGAAATGTGTGAATCATTTCTCATCTGATTAACCCATTATCATCATGCTCTGCCATTGATTACTTCCTGTACTTCAGAATCAGGAAAGTACTACCAAGGCAAGAAGATGAGCTCTGGTTGGATTCACAGGGATCAGGAAGAAGGTAGTATCCCACATTTCAGATAGCTTCCAACCCTTTAGAACTTTAGCCAGCCCTTTAGAGCACTTCTCTCCTTGCCTCTGGCCAGGCCAGTTCAGCTAGAGGAGGAAAGCTGGGCAGAAAACCTCACTGCTCCCAGCCAGCAATGCCCAGCCCTGGAAGGTCACAGGAGATGTGCTGTGTGAAGGTAGGTCACAGGGAACTAGGCTGAGTATTTGTTTGGATGTCCTTTGCACACATGCAAGGTATGAACCCCAAGAAATGCTCAGCCCACCAGCACAGAAACTGTCACTAGCTCCTTAAAAGGACCATGAATGCTTTACCTAACTTCTGGGTCATTCACCTTTGTGGAAACTGAGTTACAATTAAGGGTACCACAAGAACTGGCCAAGACCCTCAACTGACAGTTTGCAATGGCCATAGAAAGGTGAAAAGCACCATCCTTCAGCTGGGACTAAATGCATTAGGAAAAAAATGGCAAACTAGAAGAATTTTCAAACTCTGGAACAGAGAAGTGGAAAATAAACTGAACTGTGATCTTAAAGTGAACTGGAAGTAATGAAACTCCCCATATCTTTGCTTTCCATAGGGGTTGAGCACCTTCTTTTGTCTCATGGAATGAGGATTCAGGCCCTATGAAACATGGGAGCTGCATCCTCTTCCTGTTTCTGGCCACTGTGCACTGCTCACTGACTTGAATGCCCCCAAAACTCAGAAGAGAAAAGGTTGTACCAGACCCTTGTTTAACTGTTCCCATCAATTCAGCATCCCAGTATTTGCATTTCAAGCTACTGGGTACCAAAATTCTGTGTTTACATATTTTCCTAGCTCTCCCTTGAACCCACTTACCAGACTGCTTGCCTGTATTTGTGTCTGCTTGTTAACCTCCTCTTACCACTGTTTCCCATTAGGATCTTTTCCTCCTTTGTTTCAATCCTAATCGTGCAACACACAATGTACAGCATAATACATGTTCTTGTGGCTCCAGAGACATTATTAGAAACAGATTTAGCCATCACTTGCTCTTTAGAAATCCATCTGTAGTAACTGATTTTCAAAATGAAGGGAGTGAAGACACCTTGATTTGGAGGATGTTCACTTTAAAAGTCCATGAAAGGAGGCCGCAGGGTGGTTTGTTTTGTTTTTAAGAGGAGAATGTGCATCACTTTCTGAAAGCCCAAGGCAAAGTCTCTCAAAATCACTTGTGACTGCTGAAATCCTTGTCCAATAAACAACAATTACCATCCTCATTACTGAGCAAAGGCTGACAGGGGGAAGCAGGTCTGCAGCAGAGGGAAAAGAAACCCTCAGTGGCTGAAGCTGCCAACAGCACATTCCTCCTGGCAGATATCTTCTCCCAGGAGCTGCCCCTGCCACTTTCTGCTGCACTGTTTTCTCCAGCTGTTTGATCCCCCTGCAGCAAGCACACTGCTCCTCTCCTCCCAGCAGCAGACAGACCACAAGAGCCAGGGCTCACCACTGTGATGTGGCTTCAGGTTTTTCCTTCCTTTTGAAAGGACAGGACTGTGGCATGAGACAGACTTGTCAAGTTAATTAGGAACTGAGGAATGTTAGTTTTGAACTCTCCTGGGAAGCAAGCAGATCTGCTTGCTTACATACACTGAGAGTGGGGGCAAGGTGCTTTTCAGCATTCACCACCCTCAGACAGAGAAGCAAACATGCTACCCAGGATTATCAGCATGCTTGTATTAAGTGTTAAAACCCACAGCAGACAGAGTGGATTATGGTCTTTTAACTACTGCTAAAATTATAAAAACACTAGACAAAATCTTTGTAAAAATTGCAAATATGCTTTCAAAGGGATAGATAAAAATTCTGCCTCCATAATGGCAACAAAAGGGAAATGCAAGAAGGTTAAAAAAAAGAAAAGAAAAAGNGCAGGAGGCTGCTGACATTGCAGTACTTCCCATCCTTTGGAAGACACATCCAACAAGGGGAAGGTTAGATAGCCACAGCCACATTCCCAAATGCCTTGATTCTCACATCCCCCAATTATCTCAATATGATTTTACTGTAATAAGAAACCTGCACACTCATTGCAGGGTACAGCATTGAAACTAGAAGATGGTATCTTCTAAAAACTGCTATACAAATACTCAGTCCCCAAGAGTTTGCAATTTAAATCTAACCAATCTCCTTTGTCTCTGCCAACTCATTTAGACACAATAAGAATTAATAAAAGAACCTAATCAGTCATTACCTGTATGTANAGAAACACGAGCTCCATCTAATTTTACAATAGACTGAGAGTCTCAATTCCTTTCAGATCATAAAAAACAACAAATGGAAGACATATACCACCAACAAGAGCAAGCACAAACGTGATATTCCAGCTTCACACCTCTCAGGCTGGTTATTATCACATTATTAAATGGAGAACAGCCCCCACTGCAAGGTACCCTATAAAGGCTCTGCTAAACTGACATTCAACTCAGGAAGAGGAAGAAGAGGAAGAAGAGAGGCACTGGCAGAAGGCTGCTAACACTGCAGTACTTCCCATCCTTTGGAAGACACATCCCACAAGGGGAAGGTTAGATAGCCACAGCCACATTCCCAAATGCCTTGATTCTCACATCCCCCAATTATCTCAATATGATTTTACTGTAATAAGAAACCTGCACNACCTGCACACTCATTGCAGGGAACAGCATTGAAACTAGAAGATGGTATCTTTTAAAAACTGCTATACAAATACTCAGTCCCCAAGAGTTTGCAATTTAAATCTAACCAATCTCCTTTGTCTCTGCCAACTCATTTAGACACAATAAGAATTAATAAAAGAACCTAATCAGTCATTACCTGTATGTAACATTCACAAGGACAAATCAAAAATGAACACATATGAAATGATTTCACAAATTATTCTGAAGGAGATGCACTGGGTTGTGCTCACTGCAGCACAACTAATTTAAAGAAGTCATGGCATTTGGTTTTGCAAGAGGCAACTCTTGCCTGGCAGCATAACCTTTCAAGACCCAATCTCCCACCTATTTTAAAGCCCCCAAAACTCCAAAAGTGAAGCTGGAGTTACCAATGTGACTCAAACTGTCTTTGCTATAAACAATCACACAAATCAGCCTTGGCACTTAGGGTCCAGCTGCACTTGCTGTTCCCACTTCTAGGATCTAATATTTCTCAAGCAGAAAGGTAGAAGTAACCTCTCAAGCAAAGTGTTTAAAACCTGTACATACACACAGAGCAACCCACAGCCAATTGTTGCAGTTCTATCAGCTTAATGGAGTTGCTTGACATAATGTGTGTGCTTGGGATAATGAGTTTGGGGAAAAGTATTCAATAACAATACCAGGCATTTTTGAACTACTTTTGGGAGTAACAGTCTTCTAAAATATGTCATCAGCCTCTTGATGGCAGCTCTGAAGCATCTCATATTGCAAGTATTTGACTCTGACAGGAGTTTAACAAGCAGGAGAAAAGCTCTCAGGGCTAGCTATTCAAACAGAAGGGGCTGACATATAAGCCTTGCTTATATTGCACTCTAAGAGACCACCAAACATCTGATTGCATGTGTCTTACATGAAATTGCAACTTTAGAGATAATAATTGCAAGGGCTGCAGGCAGAGGCATAGGCAGCTTGCACTGGTGCCAAACTCCAGGCACAAACAAAGCTTTTGTAGGGTGTTCAAGGTGTTCAGTCACTCCCTACAGCCAGAGACCTTCTCGGGGTGTCCTTTATCCCTTGTGTTCTGACATCTTGCCTAATCCCACAGGATTTCCACCTCCTGTATTCAGCAGCACTTTCTGCAAGAGTCACTGTGTATCTCCTAAAAACCTCTGATCTCATAGGTCACACAAGAAGCAAAGTGACATTCTTGAGCTTTACCATGTCACTTGCCTGCCTACAGCTAAATTAGGAGTGCAGCAGCAGCAGTCTATTTAGAGCCAGCACAGCTTCTTGACAGACCCTGAGGGACATTTCTTACATCTACATCACTGCTCCCCAAAAAACAGGCTTGCACTGAGGAGCAGCTTCATTGGGAAGATTTTGCAAATTTGTTTTCACACACAGAGTGAACACACAAACATTAAAAGCACAGCACAAGTGGCCAAGCTCCATCATAACTAGTTTCAAACAGCTTGGCCAGGTTCATCCATTGTACCACTGGCTGCTGTGAGACCTTCCTGCCTCCTTGAAAAAAAGGAAGTTCACTGTGTGCTCTCTCACCTTGGACTGCAGCATGACTGGTTGCTGGGCGTCCCTCTCCCACTGAAAGCATTAAGGGACCCACATTGTCATCTTGTGACATTTTTAAAAGGAGGCTCTTTGCCCCTGACTGGTTGGAAAAGTGCAAGAAAAGCCTGTCAGACCTGCCTGCAGCCTCCTTTGCCTGCTGGGTGGAAGACATCTCTCCAGCACTGGGAATGAACATCCTGCTGGGACAAGAGGATACAGTGCCACCAGAAAGCNTATCCCCATTTCAGGGTTCCTATCCATCTTACAGAGCCTCAAACTCACAAACCTCCAGCCCAAACTGGCAGCTCCATCTTTCCATGTCAGTTCTCTAAAGACAGACACTTTTTACACAGGATGCTTAGAAACATTATGATAGTGATTCATAAGAAAAGGGGAGCTCATCAAATGCTTTATGTTCATTTGTGTCCTGTCAGACAACTGCAGTACAGATATATTCTAGATATTTGTGGGGACCTCTATCAGGGCTTAATAAGCCTTGACAATGCTACAATTCTAAGATATGTATAATGTGAATGATTGATAATGTAGTTATGGCCACCTCTCCCCAAAGACGATCATCTTCATGGATATGATTCAAAATGCACAAATATTATCTGAAACCTACACAGGTTTCATAAATCCAAAGTACTTACTGCTGAACATGGAAATAGCTGAAAAATTTTGGTTCCTACAACTTTCTTCTTGCTGGGCCATCCGAGATTTGTATAAGACTGAGTTACATATCACTTAAATTTTAACACAACAGCAAGAATCATGCAGGTAGTTAGAAAACAGGGTGTTCCAGTGTATTAAACACATTTTGGAGTGTCTGGGCTTTCAGCAGTATTTAAGCAAATGCACACTCTGTGCTTGGCAAAGACAGGATTCCAGTGACAAGGACAGAGAACATATGATCTCAGAGAATAATGCTCATAGCTCCAAGCTCTGTGTCTTGCTCCAAGCTCTTGTCCATACCTCATTGAGAAGTCTTACTAATGATCCTAGGGAAAATGATTATGAAAGCACCAGATTTCCTAAAATCAGATATGACCTTTGAGTTTTGCTAGATTTCAAGCCCAGTTAAACCCTAGGAGAAATCACCAAAACTTAAACCACATCCCATTAAGCCAGTTAGTCCTTTAGTTCCTGGTCTGACTCAAGACCCCAAGCACTTCATGTCAAAAGCGAGAGAGGGAAGAAAAAAAGTAAAAGAAAAGAGGCTGATGCCCTGTAATTCACAATGAACCCTTCCAGGCAATGCAGGTATGTGGGCAGTCTGGGCCAGATCCTGAGCTTTCAACATCCTTTCCAAGCCTGAAGTCACTCCATCTCCTAATAGATTAAAATGGGATGCAAGAAAGACAGATCATTCTAAATGATAATTTAAATCTTCTGCTGCGTGCTCCATGGAAAAGAGAGGAAGGAAAAGGCAAGGGAGTCTCTGCAGCTCACATGTAGGCTGTGGAGCCCTGCAGATACAAGAATCCAGTTGCCCAAAGCAGCACCAAGGGAATTTTATCCAATGCAGTGTGAGAGAACTTGCAGAATTTAACATCTTATCCAGTGCCTGATGGTTATGTTTCAAACTACACAGCAACCCTCCAGGCCTGCCAGCTAGTGGTCTCCTTGGTAGAGAGTCCTGCCTGGTGGGATATTACTTTTTATCTTCTTTTTTCCTCTTCAGTCAGAGTCAGGATTGAAGGCACGAGAGACAGAGTTGTGTGTGCGGACTCAGTTGTTTATTAATTTTTATCTATAGTACAGTGAGTGTAACAGCACTTCTAGCTAACAGGCTAAAAATGAAGAAATGGCGATGTAACTTGCTCATTACAAGGTCTTTTAAGGCCTAATTGTCCAATTAAAAACTAACACCCAAATTATTTTTATTTTTGACCCAATGACCAAACACCCATGACCCGCAGTGCAGCATTTTCCATCCAATTAAAATGTACTACCTAAACCCAAGAAGAAGAGGGACAAGAAGGAAGAAAGAAACCTCTGCCCTGAAACCTCCATCTTGTCCCATACCTATAACTGTATTCCAAAACTCCAAATTCCAAACCCATCACCATGTGATAATACACACTTCTATTCAAACTACACACCAGTGATTCTAGTTCTATCATTCAATTTTGGAAGCCTTCTCCAAGGCCTCAGGTCAAAGGCAGTGCTCTGTTGGGGGTCACTGCCTGACAGCACAGAAAGTTCAAAACTCCCTGTCTTCAGGGCTCCAACAGTGGGATTCCATGCACATGTTCTTGCCTCCATTGCCCTCTGTTCATGCATACTGTTGTTACATTTAGCCAGGCACTAGCATTTCAGAGCCTGGTTGCTCAGTGATCTATAAACTGGTGCTCATGCCAAGGAAACTGAGGTGCCAAGAAAATGACTGGAAGTTTTACAGGACAGTGGAAAGCAAACTGCAAAGAGTTCTTAAGTGACACTTTCTTCCACAGGGAATGATGGCATGAGGAAGATGAGCTGCCCAAAGGTGAGGTTGAAGGGAGCCCCCAAGTCATCTGGGCAAGGCTGAGAAGCAGACACACCTTCAGGAAGCTGTTTCCTCTGCAGGCAGCCCTCCTGGGGCAAGGTAGGGGCTGACTGAACTCACCAGCTCTCTGGGGAATGCCTTGTAGCTGCTGCCAGTTGCTGGGGGATGCTGACATCGTCTGGGACAGAATTAGAAAACCTTGAGCAGAAGGACAACGTGGCACAAGTGCTAAGTCAGCCATGTGCTATATGTGGCACACCAGTTGGTGCCTTCTTTCCCCTTCTTTAGATGCTCATTCCCTTGCCTGCTCCTTCAGCAAGGTTTGACTACACTGTCCTGTGACTGCTACGTGTCCCTGGCTGCATTCAGGCAAGCAGCACCTTATGCAGCACCTAAAGGAGCCAAGAGAGAAATCTTCCCTCGAGCCAACAGAGCCCTTCATTTGTCCATAAAATCCAATCTTTGTGCCATTATATAAAGCTGTGTCCAGTGTTTACCATCACTGCCCTATTTCCCACCACCTGCAAATCCCATGGGGCTGCTCCTGACACCTCTGCTGTCAGCTCCAGATCTCCTCCCATGCTGTCCCCTGCTCCCAGACCACCTTCCTGACAGGGTCCTAAGACCAAGACCTGTAAAACATGCTGGCCAAGGAATTTTTCGGGCTTAACTCTCTTCTGCAAAAGTTTCTACAGCTTATCAGGATGTTCTGCAGCTCTGAGCATCCTGGATAGCAAAAGGCTTTGCTATTTTGATGGAAGTGGCTTCCATGCTGTAAGCACTGAAAAGCCAAATCATTAGCAGATTAATTAGGCACCCTGTGGCACTCAGCCAGCATTACAGCTAAAGCTGAGACCTTGAAGTTTGCTGGAAGTGGATCCCTGGCTTGATACATAAAGCCAGTGATGGAACATGCAAGAATCAAACCAGACAAGCAGTCCCTCTCTCATGGCAAAAACCACACATTGAAGAGATCACAAGGAACTCTGCATCACCTTGGTGTGGAAAAATGCACCCAGTCTCTATCAGTTCAAAAACTGCTCAAGCACAGTAAAATGGATTATTTATTCTTTCCAAATCTGTTGTGAATTATGGTAAGTCATATATTCCTGGTGACTGCCTAAATACCCAGTTCCTTCCTGGATCTTGTTAGGTTCTTGACTTCAAACAGTCTTCCAAGATGTAAAATTAAACTGGTATTGGAAAGAAACATCATTTGCATGTATTAATTTTAAATTTCACTGAACCTCCATTGTTTGTGCTCAGTATGCTCCTCCATTAATATCCCTGTATTTACATTGAAGAATGAGACTACTTCTCACTTATGGGCTGAATAAAATATGTGTTTGTTCCGTGGGACAGCTGCAGACCACTACAATCTTTCTGAGATTGCTGCTTGCCAATGGTACATGTACACTTGTAATTTCACCTGCTGACATTGCAGCCACCCAGTCTTCAGAAGAGGAGCACAGCAAATGTTTAACAGCAACAGGTGTCAGATAGGAGTTGACCACAGGAAAGAGAAAACACATTAGCTGAAATTATAGCAAGTAAGTGTGAAAGGAGAAAGTCTCCAGGAAAAGAGTGGAATATGCTGACTGTACTTAGGTGTTTGTAAATAGTATGTATTCTCACACCTTGCCTGAAAGCAAACTCCCATCAGAGCAACCAACATTTCCCCTGGTGCTTGACCTGGTATACTGCCATGAACTCACAAACAATTCCACTAAACAAATAGGAAGTTAATTGCATTTTCAGGTATTTTAGACAGCAAAAAGCAAAAGTCTCAAAGGGAGTTCATTATGAAACAGAGTAGAAGCAACAGCACTCACCTTTTCTTCCAACAGCTCCAGGACTTGCACAGTCTCCTGAAATACAGAACATCTTGTCTTTTACTTCACAGTATGTATTTAAGCCATCAGCTCCCTCCTCCTGAAGAAGGGCCTGACTCCCTGGGCTACAGGAAGCCCAAAACAGCTCTCCTTTTAAAACTGGACCAGAAGGACAGAGATCTCAGAGTAAATACATAGGGAGTGCAGCCCAATATAGGTATTCCCATTTCCATATTCCACAGTGGAATATATTCCACTTCAGAAGTGTCAGAATGAATCACTTCAATGATCTGGATGTAAAACACACTCCCATTATGTTAGTTCAACTAAATCCAGCCCAAATGCATAGACATTTTGCATTGGGCAGAGCTGTATCCTCATCAATTAAACCAATAAAAACCAGGCAAGCCCCAAGCAAGCTGCCCCCTGTGTCAGTGAGTAGCAGGGCTGACAGGACATGGCTTCCAACCAACACCTTTCTCACTACCCAGTTTTCTGGGCCCTTGGGAATACTGAAGATTCATCACTGTTCATTCCCCTCAACATGAATTCTTCTGCAGGAGAGAAGCATCCATGCCCTGCCCAGGAGCTGTGCACCCAAGAAGGCTCATGCCCTTGAATTCTCATTCCCAGCTGCTGCTGCTTTCCCTTGGACATGGATCTTGGCAAGTCTAGGGAGACCCTGGATTTTGCTCTGGCAACCCTGCTAGCAAAAAGTGGCTGCTAAAAGTGAAAGAGGAACCTTCCTGCTGCAGCCCCTGGAACCCACAGCCCAGGGCAAGATGGTACAGCACTGCCAGAGAACTGTAAACCTCAGCTCCCATGCAAGGTCACAGAATCACAGAATATCCTGAGCTGGAAGGGTCCCACAAGGATCACTAAGTCTGACTCCTGGTCCTGCACAGAATCACACCCTGTGCCCAATAGCATTGACCAAACATCTCCTGAGCTCTGTCAGGCTTGGTGCTGTGACCACTAGCCTGGGGAGCCTGTTCCAGTGCTTGACCACCTCCTGCATGAAAATCCTTTTCCTAATACCCAACCTAATCCTCTCCTGACACAGCTGCATGCCACAGGGACACATCTCTGCATCACCTGGAATGCCTTTGCTCCCTAGGGGCATACCTGACATGTTCCCAGAGATGTCTTGGGACACATCCAAGCTTGACAGGCAGATAAACCTGTGGTGTCCTGTCCCGGCACAGGAATTGAAATAAGGACCTGCTATCCTCCTCCTCCATACCTGTTTTATATTATCATCTAATCAATATATAATTGTTTTAGGTCAGCACATTACAACACCACCTTTACTGGCAGAATAAAGCATATCCAGGCACATCTGTGTTATTACACAGGCCACAATTGTGCAAAAAACCCACTAAGTTTGTTTTTCATTCCTGAAACCCTTTCTTCCTTTAAAAAATGTATTTGATGGTGGCTTTCAGGCTTATTTTATTGCAAATCACAGGTGATCATAGAAATTATTAGATCATCACCAATTATTTCTCGCAATGAAAGTTTTCACAGGTGTAGTAATGCATAAAAATTGGTTTAGACCATTTCCATCCTGGTTACACCTCCAGAATTCATTCTATTGATGGATTCACTGAAGTTTGGTTTGTGCAATGTAAAACATCAGAATCACTAGAGATGCCCCCATCAGGCCCCTTGGGATGACAGTCCACAGGCTCCTGCTGATCAGCAGCAATGCAGAGTCCTAACATCTTCCCAGACAGTCTAGCAGAGCAGGAATCCCTCCATAAAGCACCTTGGAGGCAGCCAGCAGAGCTCATAATCACAGGCTTTGCCTAAAGGCAGAGAAATAGGAAATAAAGTCCTTTGGAGACTGTGTTGTCTAAAGCAGAGACTGAGCCAAGGCTTTAAATTATATCCATCAATATAGGTCTACTGATTCTAAAGGGAAAACTCAACTTCCAACTAGTCCCTTGCTCAAGGTCATGGGCTGTAGCAAAGAAGAGATCTGAGCATGATCCTACATAAAAGTACACCTTTAGCCACTCTCCATCCCTCTTCTTGGTATGCACTTTTTTGTAAGTTTACCTTCCTTAAAACACATTAATTGAAAATGCAAGTGCTTGGATATCCTGCCAGATTTTGGATGTCCAGGCCTTCAAGCTTTTAACTTCTAAGTACAAAACATTCTACAGTTTTCTATATTCTATATATTCTATAGTTCATGAGACAGAAACACGGGCCCCATCAAAAGCCTTGCACTTACTAGCACAAAACTTTGGGAGTTTGGAGAGTAAATAGGAGAGAGATTGCTAGACAAGGGAGGAGGAATCAGTGCTCCAGGATTTTTCTGTGGAAAATCTCAGTCATATGGACTCAGGGAAATCATCAGCTTTAAAGAGTTAGAAGCTGTTTTGCTGTCATGGAAAAAGTCTAGTGAAAACACAAAAGCCATCTTCTCCTGAAAGCTGTGTCTCTTGGAGAGCATGGGGAGCAGGGACATCCAACAGCAGACTGAGGGGTAGAAGGATCAAGGGACACAGGATGGCAGGCAAACAAGGTGAAAACAGAAGAGCCTCCATTTGCCTCATGGCTAGCTTACAATAATAAATACATTACAAAGGGAAACCTTTCAGTGTGGGAAGACAACATCCAGCTGATCTCCATTCTGTTAGGGCACAGCTTAACCCTAGGAGAGGAAAAAGAAGATCAAATAAAAAGATTAAAGGAAGCAATTTTCAATTTTAAACACAGTCTTAATGTGATGGAAAGGAAAAGTAAGAACAGCTGAAAGACACGCAGGGTCAGGTCAGGGAGAGATGCCTTGGCTGAAGGTACTGCAGTGTTTTCCGTATTTGTCTGCTTTATTTTTAAACACCCAGAGCCTTTGCTTGAGCAACACTTCCTTGAACAAAAAGGAAGCAGAGGAGGAGAGAAGGGCTGTAGAGAGAGAGGCAAATGGGGTTGGAAAAATATGATCTCCTCAGCCATGAAAGTCAAAATTACTGTTTGAAACTGAATCCTCCTGGAGTACTACACAGGCATGGGGGAAAAGGGGAAGGGAGGGAGGGAAGAAAAGAAAGATTTATTACTTAAGCAGAACTAAAATTCTGATTAGAAAGAGGACCATTCTATCCATATCCAAATTTCAGATCAACAGCAGATCTGAAACTGGGCTTGTTAGATTTCCCTCTCCTTTGCACGCATAAAAAAGACAGGGGAGGTGGACTATGTTTTAAAGGGGAAAGAAGTCCCTTGATCTCATGAAGCCCTGAACTCTTATATTCCATTTATAGCTCTAGCTAGAATGACATCCCCCTTGATTATCAGGCTGTCCAATCCAGCTGCATGTGTCAGGACTGTATGAGGCACTAAGTGAAATATATATATGCCCTTACAGGATTTAGCACATTGGGTCCAGGCTGTAGCTCATTCCTCCAGGGCACAGGCTGTAGCTCATTCTGACCACTGCTCCTCTCCCAGGAATCACTTATTAAGTGGTTTTTGTTTGGTTGGGGTTTTTTGAAAAAACTTTTTTTTAGGGCACTTTTACTTCCCAGTTTAAGCAACACAAAATGGCACCAAAGAAGGACGTAAAGAAACCAGCAGCAGCCGCAGCACCAGCGCCTGCACCTGCACCAGCACCTGCACCAGCCAAGCCCAAAGAACCTGCCATCGACCTCAAGAGCATCAAGGTAAATGGGTGAATGTGTGCTGATGTGGGCCCACAGGGAAAGGGAGCAGAGCCCTGCCCAGGAGCTGCAGTGAAGCCTGGAGTGTGTTTGGTTCCGGTCTGGGGACTGCGAGGAAATGAATGAGTAACCTCAGCCCATGGCTTTGCTGACCTGCCTGAGCTTTTGACTGGTTTAGTAGCTGTAGGGTGTAAGGCATGCTGCATGATTTAACAAAGGAGTGAAGCCTGGGATGTCAAAACTATGTTGGAGTGTGGACCTCAGAACTTTTTACCCAGTTGGTACCAGTCTCACCTCTTTAGTAAACTAAATTTAAAAGAAACACACAACAAAAAAAAAACCAAAAAACCCTAAAGTATGTACATGAGGACAGGAAAGGGGTTATTGAAACTTGAAATACAATGTTTTTCCATAGCTCTGGACAAAAAACAATCTTTTATAGTTTAAAATTATTTTCCAAATTTTTGAACGACCTGATGACCTTTTGGTCATTTGCTTTGAGATCAATATGACTTATCTTTAAAAGAAACAAAACAAAACAGTTTAAAACAGAGAGATTTGACAGATTTGCCTATTTTCTTTTAATTTGCACTGTACAACAAACATTGGTGAGACCACGAGTAAGAAAGTCATGGATGGAAGCATTTCAAGTGATTTCCTCTCATCCTTCTATGTTTGCTCAGAATTTATAATTTGCTGCAAATTGAAAGTAATAAAGAGAAAGAGTCTTTTGGAGGTTTCCTTCTGACTGCACTGTCATTTGTTCTCATGTCTTTAGATTTTGCATGTCAGCCAACATCACTAACTGTTGCCTGACCCTTGGAAGAAAATTCCTCCATTTTGGGAGATTCTTTACTTAGGAAAAAGGAGAGGGAATCTAAGCAGTTAAAAGATGAAGAGACAGACAAGTTTCTCTGAGTAGGACTATAAATAGTTATTCTGCACCTACCTGGCAAGCTGATTGGTCCCAGGACCAATTTGCTAAATTCTACATAAAGAATCATGCCTATTATGGGTAAAAGAAGGACAAATACTACTAATAGCACCTATACATGATTAATTGTATTTCAGATACCTTAATGCATATAGTCCTGAGATGTTAAGCCATTTAGTGAAATTTCTCTAAGTTTACTTTAATTTTCCCAATCTGTAGTCAGTATTTTTATAAAAAAAAGTATGTATCTTCTCATAAGATTGAAGCTGAAGCCATTGACATGAGGAGAGAAAAAAAAGACATTTTGAAATACTTAGAATTTTGAAGAGTAGTTTTGAGCATATTATCTGAAAATTAGATTAGGCCTCACATTGCACTAGATGATGGGAACCAAGCTAAATTTCCTGCTAAATAACTTAGTATGATTTGATAGCTTTCTATGTCCAGTTAATTGGGAGAAAATAGGATTTTGAACTCCACTGAACCTAGCTAATCTATCTTTACATAAATAATAATATATTACCAGCTAAAAAATGTCAGATTGCACTCTGAGGCATCTTTGCAGTTCACTCCTTTACCAAAGGAAATACCAGCAAGAAATATACACTGGTAGAACAGAGAGAACTCTCCAGGTTTTGTCATATTCAGACTGATAAAAGAAGATAGAATTTAGGGTGACTTTCTTTTGAAAGATACCAGACAAAATATTTTCTTCTGGGGTCCAAACCAGCCACCATGGGTTTTTACCCCTTTTCACATTTCAGTTCAGGCACTGAAGGGAAACAATTTCAGGTTATAAGTAACTTGTCTAGGATGTGTGGCAGAGAAAGGAATCTAAGTTTTCTAAGTCTTAGCCCAGTCCCTCAATTATTTCTCAGTCCTTCCATTCAATCCCCAAATTCCCAGCATGATAAAAGGTACAGCACCATTTCCAGCAAAACTTTGTAGGGAGGGACTTAAAACTAAGCTTTTGACTGGGACTCAGTGAGCAATCCTGACCACTGCTCTTTGCAGTGATTTACCAGACATGGAGACAAAACCTACATCACTTTAAACAAGGGGATCAACTGGGCTGACCTGCACTGCTCAGGGAATTAGCAGCCATGCCAGAGCTTGCTGCTCAAGAGAGGTGACTGGGAATGTCAGGCTACAGTGCCATGGTGATTTGATGAGCCACACAGCAGGTAAACACACAGAAAGGCTTTGTTAGCTTTTATAAAGACACATCCAAGCCCCTTGTTACAGCTGGGGTGGGTAAGGGTAGAGTTGCCCAACCAGGGCTTAGAGCAGCCAAATAAGCCACATTTGTGCACTTCATTCTCAGTTGGCATCAGAATTTATAAGTCTCCAGAACAAACATGGTGGTACCTCCCACTAAGATGCCCTTCTTGGCCCATCTTCAGGGAATCTGGTTTTCTGGACTTTTTGGAGTACACATTTTGCAACTTTGGTGCTTTTTTTTCTCCTTCCTTAAAGAAGACTCAAGCTGGGTTTGTCTACCACCATCAGAAGCTGTGATAAAGTTGTGACAGACCATTAACCTTTTTCTGTTCTTTATCAATCTCTTGAAATTAACCCAATAAGAGCAAATAATTGGTGATATGCTAGTGCCGACAGCAGCTAATATAAGATGTTCTATTTCTGAGCAACATCTATTGACTATAAAACTGAGTAACAGGAATACCCAACTGGTAGACTCAAATCTCTAAACTCTGCCCTTTTACAGCTCATCTTGGGCTACAGTACAGCAACCATAGGAGGAGAGTGAAGGCAGGGATGAAGAACTTGCTCTTAAATGCAAATGTGAAGACCTATTTCCCTCTACTCAGGGAACAGCATAAAAACTCAACCTGCTTTCCATAAACCTTTCCAGACCAAATGTATATTTCCAATTTTATTACTAACATGTCTTGGATTTGCATAGGCACAAAAGTTAAATATTAAATAATAACTGAGAAGAGAACAGGACAGTGGATGCAGCTGAGAGCCACCACTAGGAACCAACCACAATTAAAATCAAAATGACCATGTAGATAATTTTCTTAAGAGACCCCCAAGAATTCTGCAATTAAAACTGTGGCCCAGTACACTTCTAAAACCACAGATTATCTGTTTTATCAACCTGCTTCTCCCACACAAGCCTGAGTGAGAAGAAATGTTTAACTCATGAAAAGCACTACTATGGGTCTATGTCTGCAACAACTGGGATGAAACATGAATGATGAAGATGTCTCATGGTTGGTTTGGCAACTGAGGCAGTGGGAAATGGATAAACTTCCCATTGCACAAATCTGTATAACTTAGTCCCCATTGCCAACAAGCAAAGTATGTTGGTTTTCTAGTGGAAATCTAAGGGTCCTTCCCAGCACATGGAACCAGCCCTTGGAGAGAGCCCAGGCTCATAGAACCAACTGGGATGTTTTAGGATGCAAGTGCTGAAGATGCTGAGGGCAGTGTTTCACAGGCTTCTGCTCTGCAGATGAATGTCAGATCATTCAGATCTGAATGCCTGGTGTCCTGATCTGGTCTCACACTAGGTCCTTTACTTCAAGGATACAGCTCAGTATCTTCTCTTGAGTAGAGACAGAGATTGGGCCCACAGTGGAAGTGAGGTTCAGGGGTACACAAGGCTTCCTATGCTGGTATTTTCAAGACTGAAATCCCACGATATCAATTATGCCATGCCCAACTGCAGATAAACCACCCAAATGTTTAGAAGAAAAACAATTAAAAGCTACCAACCAGTAAAGACTTGCTAAAATCTTGTGTAACTGCCTGACTGCAGATAAACCACCCAAATGTTTAGAAGAAAAACAATTAAAAGCTACCAACCAGTAAAGACTTGCTAAAATCTTGTGTAACTGTGTGATGCATGATGATGATGCCTGTTGCATGGAAGCAAGCCATGATTGCTTTAACTGTGATTGTTTTTAACTGCAGAGCTCTTAAGGCAGTAAAAAGTGTTTCTCCAAGTGTCCTTATTTCTTGTTACATTCACTACTTGAGTAGGTCACCTCTGAACAGACATTGCTTTGGATGTAACCAGAGAGAGATAAAGTCACTAAAATGCACTGACAGAAAGCTCCTGGGCTGGAGGGCAAGCTGCACTGCAATGTCAGCTGAAGCACTCGGAGAGCTGTTGTGCTGCAGACAAACTCCACACTGAAGCCATGGAGTGAGAGCAGGAATGTCAAGAGTAGCTTTGCTCAAAAGTGCTAAGGGCTTTCTTAAGAAATGGCAGGTTTTTACTTGAAGCTTTTGGCTCAGGTCTTCAAATTATGCCTGATTTATCTCCAGCTATGACTCCAGAAGGATTCCCTAGGATGGGTGATCTGTTGGACAAAGTCACCAGTCCCAAATGTCCTTACAGGTAGGAAGGGGACAAGTCAATATGAACAGGTCAATAGGAATTTGGTCTTAAGAGATGTAAAGGTGCCTCTCAGATGCCCATCCAGACCAGCTTCCTGCTACTGCTTTGACCCACAACCAGAACCACCCAGGATCCAGCCCAGAACAGCCCCAGCCACAGCCCTGGCCTCTGTGAACCTCACCAGTGACACAGCACAGCCCACACTGCTGACACACACAGGACAGGCAAGGCATGGCATAAAGGTGTCCCAGGACAGACAACTTGGACAAGGACTGCACACCAAGACATTCCCTTGGGATGCTGCTGGAAACAACACACAAAAACCACAGCTTAGTTCTGTTCACAAAGTTTTCAGAAGAATTTTGCCTCCTTTTCTTCCTAAACTGCTGCTAAGCAAGGAGCCCATCAAAAGTAGAGACTACCCACATGTATTAGTAGAAAATTTTCCTCAATATTGCTAATTGGAAAAAATTGTTTGAAAAACAATGATTTTTTTTTTTCTTTAAACAAGATCCATGCTTAGTAATTCACAGCTTTAGCAGCATTTAGAAAAGAATACCCATAGCCTTTGGAGGCTCTGGTGAATGGCAAACTTTGCTAGAAACAGCAGAAAGCAAATTACACGAAACGTAACATTTTGAGAGCTCACAGGGTGACTCCAAATGTTAACAGGAATTATGTGGCAGAGCCTTAGTCCCATCAAAACAACCCCACAATATTTCTAAAACATGGTTTTAAGCCCCCTGAGAGCACAGAGACATTGTAAAGGATAGTAACAAGATATTTGAGTTAATCTTACATAAGGCAAGAAGAAGGTGACAAATTTAGCCAATGACAAGCAGAGAAAGAAGCTGTCTGTAAGGAGATATGAAATAAGCAACCTGGAAAACTGCCCTTGTTTCACTAAGGCTTTATTACATCTTATACCCACTGCCAAGAAGAACTTTCAACTGGCTGGTTTACCACAGGGCACTTAAATGTCAAGTAGCCAGCGTTTAAATTACATTAATACTCTAACAGTGCCACTGGGAGGCATGTTAAAACAAGAAATTCCTCCAAAAGCAGGGCTCCAGAGCCTCACATCTCGTGTATCCCCTTGATTATACACAATAAAGCACAAAAGCAATTAGAAATGGGACATGTTTACAAATGAGCATAGCTGAAGGCACTTTCTCCCTGAAGCTAATGGAATGTGTTCAAAAGGATATGATCAGGAGTGCAGCTAGAGCACATATCACACCCAGACATTTCAGAAGGGCACATTAATTAAACGTCAAGGCTCATCCAAAAGCTTTTGCACAGCTGCAAAGTAACTGTGAGGTTTCAAGTTTTAAAAATCTATGAACTGGAAAGTTACACAAAATGCTTAAGAAAAAAAGTCAAATTAATCTGCAGTCATGTCGTTTAAACAGATATTTCTGAACTATTCTTTCAAACCTCATAGTATCTCACATACAATTTTCTCTCTTGTATTAATGGGGGTTGTTTTTAGTCTTTCTTCAATTGTATTTCTAGGCAGCTCTGTCACAGACCCCAGTTTCTCAAGAGCTCTTCTTCTACTCTGCCTCGTATGGCAGGAAGTTAAATCCATCAGGCTGTTAATTCTTACTTAAATGAGAAGCAGCCTCTCTAAAACCTGTGGCATTGATTGCACAAGTTATGGAACTGAGGTGGAGAATAGGAAAAGGACAACTTACTTTCCAGAGGGGTTTGGAAGCTGTGTAATCCTGCACCCAGAGATCTCTACTAGAAAAGATGTGCAGCTGTATTAATCAAGGAGCAGACATTAACAGTGAGCAGGTATATTAACTACTGTAGGCACAATCCTACCTTAACTTAATTAAAAAAAAAAAAAAATCCCTCCAGTCCTGAATAGAAGGCTAAATATACAATGAGTATCCTAGGAGAATCTCAAATTTTCTCCTCTCTGATTTTCCAAGATATCTGATATGTCTTAGTTTCTTTTAAAGAGACAGTACTACGAAATAGCTGGTGATTCTCTAATAAACTCCTAAGATGTTTCTCTTCTTGTCATTCATCCAAAAGATAACAAACAGATGGAGCAGCTTCATGCTTTAACTCCCAGCAGCACCTTTTCCCAGGGCTTTTCACCGTGTCCAGACCTTTCCTGAGTTGCAGTGAGCACAAGGCAGCTGCCCCTCAGCACAGCTGTACTCAGCCCCAGTGCCCACCAGCCTAAAGAGGTGAATGCAGCAGCACACTGCAAAGGTTGGGGCCCTAAGGCACATAAACCAGCTTTTGTGGGAAATCAGGAGTTTTGTTAATAATTTGGAAATAAGGATTTGTGTGGATAGGGTCTCCCTTAAGCTGGTGATAAAGAGCTGCATACAACCCAATCAGCCCCACCCTTTAACTGGGACCTGGTCAAAATGCCTCTGGCAACAGAATTACTAGAAGGTAGTCACAAACAATGCAAGGAACAAAACAAACAAACAAAAAAATCAAACTCAAAACACACCACTTTTTTCTTCGGTGCAGAGAGCCTTCTGGATAATAACTCTGCCCATAAATAAGGGCTATATGAACTTAGAGAAATCCAGTAATTCTGGTCTTTCCCATGTGTTGCAGTTNTGCTAAGGGTGGGGCATTCAGTTTTTGTTAAATTGAACTCCCTGAAATATCAAAATCTTCTGTAAAGCCTCGAGACTCACAGTGTCCTCTGACACTGCAGAGAACACTGCCAGGATTTGAACAAAAACCAGATCACTGCAAAATACTTCTCTGTCCCTTTTGAATTTTCTGAAATCTCCTTTTAGAATTGGAAATCTCACCTTTAATTTCTTTTAAGGATTATTTGAAATATTTTTCATCTAGACTATTTTGTAGCAGCACTTACTGAAAGCAAATACACTTTAACCCCCCAACAGACCTATTGTCATAGAGCAGGGTGGTTCTTAATTTAAGTGAATGCAACATGCCCATGCTAGAACATTCCTCCCCAGTAAAAGTCTGCCTAGTGAGATTTTATTCAAGGATTAGTACTGAAATGAAGGACTCATATGGTGCACTAGGTTTTCCTCATCTGAACTCTGAGCCAAACTCTCATGTGATCAAAAGACAATCAGCTTATATGTAGACCCCTCTCAGCTGATAATATTTGATAGCCCATATAAGTTAGATGACTAATCCAGGTATCTCTTTTCTATGCCCAAGACAAATGCACTCCAATTATTTTGTGCTTGGCATCTTTTGGAATGAGTTTTGTTGTAGCCAAGCATAGAACCTATCTGATCAAGAAAAGGAGTCTAAGTTTTCCCCAACACAAAACAAAACAAAATTCAAATCTGTTTTCAGAGAAACATTTCCCAGTTGCCAGCACTGGAGAGCAAGACACTGAGGGCAGAAATAAAATTCTACAAAAGCAATATACTACATTGACCTAGACACTATTTCAACTCTGCCAAAGTCTTTCAAAAGCTCCTCTATTCATGCATGGGGACTGATGGCCAAGATCTCTATGAGCTTTCTCACTCACCTGAATTCCAACCCCAGCCAGAGTAAATCAGGAGCTCTGCACTGTGCTAAACCTATGACAGCAAGCCCAGGGCAAAACCACAGCCCCCTTTCTATGCAGCCATACCTGATTGTGGCTACACCATCATGAACACATCTCTGTTCCCACAGGCTAATAGATTATAAATAGCAAAAAAAACCACCAAAACCCAACAATAAACCAACCAAAAGCAAAGAATTTTCAGCAGAGCTTTTTCATACTCAGTATATTTCCAGATATTTCTAAAAAAAATGCAAATAGTTTGCTTGAACAGAGCATTTTCCAGCTAAAATGGCAAGCTCAAAAAAATCTTTGCAGTTGCATCCTTTTTTTTTTAAGTAGGAGGTAGGAGGTTAGTCTCTGAAATCCACTTAATTTGATTTTTCAGTTTAGAAACAACAGTAAAATTAAGTCTGATTGAATTTGTTTCTGTCATTCAGAGTGTTCAACATACTGAAAGACACAATCATAAAGGTTATGATTGTGTCTTTTCAGGGTATTGTCTTCAGCTATATTTTCAGGGATTCTCTTCAGGGTAACTAAGGAAGCTACAGGAGAAGGTTTTTCTCACTAATCACATCTCATCATTAGAAAACCAGGAGCAGTGACTGCTTAGCTGAGGCAGCCCATAGAAATTAAAAGGGGGTATTTGAGTTCAGAACTGGGAGTCTGGTGCTGTCACACAACTATTCCCACCCTGGCTTCATGGCACTCTTGATCTGGTTGAGGTAAAAGGGAAAAGAAGATGCTTGGAGCAAAGTTTGCCCATCCTTTTACTGTCAGAACATCCATTCAGATATTTGACCTGGTCTTGGGGGATGTTACATGGTGGGCCTTGGTCTTTGCTACTAAAGAAGCTGCAGCCTCCTGCTCCCTATCTGTAGGCCCACCATGACCTCCCTGCAACCTAAAAAGCATGTACCCCTTTCCCCACAGTGAATAGTCCATCCTTCCTTGCCATCACAAAGGCTTTGAGGGTCCTGAGCTTCTATCACAGCTTCTCCTTTGCCTCAACCTCACAAATGCCTGAGCAGCACCACTTCTGTAGACACCTGTGAGCTCTAAACCCAGCACCCTGTGTCCTGCCTAACCCAAGCCCCAGAGGAAGAGTATCCTCGAGATCACAGGCTGTAGGTATACAGATTTCCCACTGCCCTGCAGGGTGCATCTACACATCAGCTGCTAACTTCATACAATTGGCTCCAAAACACACAGATAATTTTTCCCTCAACAATGTTAAAAATTTGGAAAACGTGATCAGTGCAGAAGAAGAGCTTCACAGCAGGATACCACTTCTGTTGACAGATAACTTTTCTACTCAGTGCCAACAACTGGATTCCCCTGAGCAGACAGGCAGCAGTACTACTCATCTAATGTTGGGTGCTGTATTATCCATGTAAGGGGTTGAGCAAAGCCCAGCAAAGATATGAGGACCATTCAGCTGCATCTCACACATCCTGCAAGCCACGTGTGAAACCAGCCAGATGACAAACATGTGGCACTCCTCACCATCCATGCTCCTTGCTCACTGATCTACAGCTTCTCAGAGAAACAGAATCCTTCCCTATAAGGAAGCCTTGGTAGGTCTGGACAAGGAATATCTCCTCCTGATGATACGGACCCAGAAAGTGCTGACATGAATCAAACTTACTGCTTGTCACTCCCTGCCCCTCTCCAGCATCCTAAAAATAGCCATCATAAGATGTCCATCAAGACATGGAGCCTCCTGTCACTTTGCCCTAAGAAAGCTAAAGAACTCGCCAAGGGGAGGGACCTCTTCCTTCTGACACCTAATCCAGGCAATGCCGTCAGCACTATCGGATAAATAAGGGGGAGAAAGGCAAGGAAAGCAGGACCACTCTCAAGAACCTCTCAGCTAATCCTTCCTGCCTGTCTGCTGCTCTGCATTTCCAACTCAGCCATGGTGGGTGCACTGGAAAGTTAATAGTTAGAAGCCAGCCAGCATATTTTACATGAGTAAATCAGGCTTCTTGCCCAGGTTAGTCTTGGGGGGTGGGGGAAGGACAGTCCAGAAGACAGTTTAGGTTTGCTTGGTTTTCCTCTTTAAACCTAAAGGACTATGAAAGGTTTTCCAGTCAGCCTCCAGTTCCGAACCAGGCAACAGTAGTGGTGCAGCTCCCATAGCTTTCGACAGAAGGGTTACAATTTCCTAAGCTTTTTTTAATCAAATGCAACCACCTAAAGTGGTGAGGAAAAGTCGTATTTTTATATAAGCAAATATCATAGATTAGTACTTTACGAAACAATGTTCCATCAAAAACTAATTTGAGTCATAAACTTAAAGAGATTAATTTCTATGTTAATGAAAAAAGCTGCTTGTTTAGAAATATTACTTCAAATTGTAAAACTATAATGGATCTATGCTAAAACAGTAAATGGACCTGATGGTAATTAATCACTTCTTTAGTTAAGAGACTTTTGATTTTTGTTGCTCTGACTTTCCCTGGGATGTAGATTTTAATGCAAACTTTAGGAATAGACTTGCTGATGCATTTTTACACAGGAAGTTGCTAGATTAGGTTGCTATGGCCTAACTGCATTAGGCAACACAGAAGTGAAAGCACTCAGGTACTTGGTGCTATTTACTTTCTCTCAGTGCATTTTCAGCAGTACTAGTTCTCTTTTTTCTCTCTCTTTTTCTCCTCAACTGCAGTCCTTCTCTGCTGATGAAATCAATGGTAAGTGAAACCAAAGTTAAACTTTAATGGGGTGCAGGAGGGGGAACAAAATGGTAACCAAATGCTAAATATTCACAAGCCTTAACAGCTCTTTTGCTATCTGCATTACTTCTGCACATTTGACAGGCCACTTTTTTGCTCTTCTGGAAGATGACTCATGGATTGAGCTGGATGCTTTAGAAAACACACAGGTTGTCCCCCAGCCCCCCTTCCTAAGCTATTTTTTGTGATTGATTTCCTTCCAACAGATCGAGTTCTCCAAGGAGCAACAGGATGGTAAGTTACAAGAGAGCTGATGCGTTTTACATGTATGTGGGTTCAAAAAAGAGCTACGGGCTCAGAAATTAACTTTTATGAAACAATGAGCTAAGACTTCATCTGGTATAAATCAGCACACTCTTGACTTCAGAACGGTGATGACTTGTGCTGAACAAGAAGGTGACCGTAGATCTACATGTAATCTGGATGTTTGCTTACATGCTGTATGAACTGAGAAGTTTATACCATGGTACAGAGAGGAAATACACTGTCTCAACCTACTGAAAATTCTTCACTTGTGCTCCTGTTCTGGCTCTTCACAAGGATGCTGAAAATAAGTCTTGAACTTGCAAGTTCCAGGGGAAATAGGCAGAAGGAGGACAACAGAAGGAGGAAGTGGGCTGAAAATTTAACTTAGCTGCAGTGACTTTGCAATCTCACATGAACAGAAGATGCAAGAGTTCTACGTGTCACTTTTGCCAGGAGGTGTTGTGGAAGGGGAGGAACAAAGGCTGTATTACTGTAAAAATATCTTTTAAGCATGGAAATAGTCAGCAAATAAGTGACTTGTGTAAACTGCTGCTTATGCTGCAATTCCTGAGCATCTTGCTGTATTATTTGATTCACAAGCAACTTGCAGCTTCCAAATTTTTTGTTTCAATCTTCTAGAAAGAGACAAAAAATCTGACATGAAGAATAGTTCTCACTGAAGCTCTGGAAATCTAATTGTAAGTGTTTCAAATAGTCTAAGACATGCATTTGGGCTATATTAAGTAATATTTTAAATTGTAAAAAAATCAGTAACACATATAGTAGACTGAAGA